>VDFB02076737.1:0-19519 GCA_007258455.2 Sequoia sempervirens | reverse complement strand
TCCCCATTTAAATTGATGTTTACTAACCCCTCGCAAAGTAAATTATTTATCAATAGATTTATGCTTTTAAATCAGATTTTAAAGTAGTTTTCCTTGTTTTAGACAAGATAATCTTTAATATTTTTTTAATATCAATTTAGAATTTTTATTTAATTGTAATATTATATTTAAGATTTTTTTATATGTAAGCTTTAAAAAGCATGCAATATCATCATCTTTTTATAGTTTTACTATATATGATATTTTTAAGGAAATATAATATAGTATTCTAATTTATAATAGTAATATATATCATTTTATTATATTTGTTATGGAAATACATATTAATTTACAATATTTTCACTCTTTTATAATTTTTAGAAGATTTTTAACAAGATTATCTTGAATATCTAATACAAAAAAATTAAATAAATACAATATTATATATATAGGATGATAATAATGAATACTTTTAAAGCTTACACATAAATAAAATATTTAATTTAATATTACAATAAAATGACAATTACTAAATTGATATTAAAAAATTCAAGATAATCTTGTTAAAAATCTTTTAAAAACTATTATGATAATCTTGTTAAAATCTTTTAAAAATTATTAAGATAATCTTTGTTAAAAATCTTGATAAGCCATTATTTTAGTTTTAAAACAAAAGTTTGATTATTCATCCAAAGCTTTATTAGATTCAATTGCTAAGCTTTAGGTTTCATTACATTCAAATGATTGAATGTATATCTTCTTAACAATGTTTTCAAACATTTCAAATAAACTCAATGGATATCTCTAAGTTAGTTGATGTGATTTTTTCCTTTATATTGTTTTTAATTGTTTTTAATAGTAAATCTGATGATTTATTAAAATTTATGAATTGATAATAATACATGAGTTGTAAGATTGTTTCACTATTTTAAATAGTGCATAATGGCTTGATGCTCACATTTTGTGGTGTAGTTAGTATTATTGTAATAGATTTTTTCATTTGTGGTTAGTATTATTGTAATAGATTTTTACATTTTTAGTTAGTATTATTTTAATTGCTTGATGGTAAATTAGTTACTTCATTTTTACAGTTCAAACCACTTTTTGAATGTTCTTTTACTAATTTATATCATTTCCTTAAAAGTACATATTTTACAAATATATTTTTAAATTTCATTATTTTTTATTATACTATAATATTATCGATTGATTGTTCATAATAATTACAAATCAAATCAATAATAGAGGAGGTTTCTCTCATTTCAATCTATCAAATCGAAATTAAAACCTTTCTTATTAAACAATATGATATTTCCACAATCCATTAGATAGTGTAAAATAGTTTCTAATAAAAAATGAAATAATTTTTTAATCAACATTATAAATCAAACTCCATGATATAATCAGGTCTAGAAACATTATAAGTTTGTAATAAAAAAATATATAATGTTTTTTAATCAACATTCTAAATCAAACTCCATGATATCATTAGGACTAGAAACATAAAATGAAAAAAGACTAAGACCAAACTTACAGATGGGGGAAACCCCATACCACATTGTGAAACGTGTAAAATGATTCTGTCATAGATGCGTGGAAGCTAAATGCTACCTACCAAATTGTCAGAGACCTTCCAAAACCGGTTGTCTTTGGGTGGCAGTGAGTTTTCTAAGGTATATCCACTCATGCGTGTCGTCCTTTCTCTTATCTCCTTTCCTAGCAAATCCTAACCGACACCCGCCCTTCCTTAATAATTCCTTCTAACTTAATTTATTATTACAAGAATTAAACAAATGATCTCATCCAATTGAATACAATTATAGTTTTGGAATTTTGGAAGTTACTAGAAGGTTGTAGTTCAATTAAGTATAATTGATGAGAGTGATAAATTTAATATAAGATTGTACCTTGATTGATTTTTGTAAAATAAGTATCCCCAATTCTTGATTTTTAATAAATGTATCAATATAGACTTGTACATGTGTTTAAAATCGTCGTTAGAAAAAGTGAAAGTTGGTTATTATAACTTGGAAGTTATTTGAATGTTGTAGTTCAATTGATCCAGTATAATTAGTGAGGGTGATGGTATGTTTTCTTCAATTACATCATTCATGAAAAGAGGTTTAGTTCTTTTTCAAACATATATATATCTTAATGTATTAATGGAAACTATGGTGTTCCGTAGTGCTTCGTATACCTATTTCTAAGATTCAAACCACTCAAAATATAATATTAAATTATACTCCAAACAACTTTCGTAGAATGGATATCCACAATCCTTAACTCTCCATAAAAAAATACGACATGGACTTGTATATTTATATCAACATAGACTTGTATATTTATATCGAACTTATAGATGATATAAAATCCTCATTAAAAAAATGAAAGTGGAGTGGTCATTAAAAATTTTAATCACTTCACATTATGAAATTAAATAAAAGATAGTCATAATGATGAAAATAGGCGCCTCAAATAGGATAACTCCCTACGTTTTTTATATATATTAATATTTAATATATGTATGCTAGTGTTATCTTTCACCCACACTACTCACCCTATATTGGCCTTACATGAGATCCACAATTAGTATTGTCCTATAATGGGAAATGTGGAAATTCCCATCTATTGGTGGGTGATTACACTTTGAAATCTAACATGTTTGTCCTACCACTTAGTGGCTATGATGTGATTATTGATGCATCTCTTTTATGTTATCGTGTAATTGATTTAAATAAAGAATAGTTCATCTTTTGTTACAAATTGGTCTCTTTCTTGTGCAAGATTTCATTGTTATTGTTGAAGGGAAAGAGTTATGAAAGCTCTGTCATCACACACTTGGTTATTTCACTTCATTCATGTACACCATCCCTAGGGTTTGTTTTTTTCCTTTAATATTTTTAGTGAACCCAATCGATCCTACATAAACTTATCTTTTTTTTAATCCGTAAATATGTTTTTATTGCTTGCTAAAAGATATTACATTGTTTAGCCCATCTTCAGACAGAGATACAACAAACCCAATCCCAAAACCACCCTAAACGCCACCCCCATTCCCAAAGAATGACAATCGTGCAAACCTCTAAACCACTAAACAACCAGACCACCTAACTCCAAACCAAAGATGCCCAAACATCCAACTAACACAGCGGCCATGCCCAAACCCAAATACTACCCAACCATCAGAGAGCCACCTCTGAGGCATTTCCTCCACAAACTTCGAGGCATTTCCTCCTTTTGTGGTTGATCTGAGCAACCTATTATGCTTGTTTGGAACAAATTTCCTCATTTTTACCTCTATCCACTCCTTCTCACAATGAGGTGACACCATCATGTTCTGATCCATCTCTACAAAGGGAACCTTCCTCAACACCTACCAAGGTGGAGTTCGATCAGACTGATCAGAGCTCACAAAATTTAAACCATTAAGAGCACGAGGGCCCGAAGATGATGAGGAATAATATGAGATTATTGAAGGAACACTGTCTGAAGCACCTTGCATCCCATCTATAGGAGCAACAACCACCAAGTTCTCCAAACCCCTATTAAGTGGGGCTAGAGGTTGGTCCCCAGAAGAAGAAGAAGAATGGATCCCCTTTGGAGAGGCTTGATACTTTGCTGGAGCTTTGGGAGAAGAGGAAGGAACAACACAGTGCTTCGATTCGGCATTGACCCACCACAAAGGATTTCTCGAGGCTTGGTAGCTAATCGTTTCCTCAGCAGCGCAGTGATAACTTCCCAAAACATTGTCGATGGCCCTCAAACAGTCAAGTTCCTAATATTGAATGGAAAGATAAGACAACCGAACCCACAAATATGCTGAGCTAAAAAAAATCGTTTGAGGGTCAAACTCCGGAAACCAGGGCTTCGTACACAAAAAATCCTCTTGAAAAATCCAAGGACCACACTCCATTACTAGCTCCTTATTTTTCTGATAATCGAATTCCAGAATAAAAAACCCCTTTGCATAGGGGTAAATACTAATCTCTCCCCCCGTATACTCCTGTGAGTTCTCCGAAACCTAAGCATGCAAATCACAAAGTTTCGGCCAGATCCTTGAAAATCGGCAAATCAGGGCATGGTTAGACAAAAATTCCTCTCGATCAAGAGCCAGATTCTCCAGACAAACTTTAAGAACAGAGGAAGACGAGCAAACTGGAAATGGAGAGCTCAGCTTGAGGCCAACACCGCACCTAGGGTTAGCAGAGTTAAGAGAAACCTCCCCATCCTTAGGGTTTGCATGTGAAGCCACGCCGCCATTCTGTCCACCAAGCCTAACGGCATCCCTGAAGGAGCCCAACAAATCCTGGCTTCGACACTTCTCATTCACAGGGCGCTCAACATCCGTCCCCCAGACCCCTGCAACCACCGGACCAAGCCCACCGATCGCCCTAGCCCCCTTTGCTCCACCGTCGAGCCCGTTCTGGGCATTCACCTTGCAGCCACGATTCCCATTCTGAGCAAACACCTAACTCTCGCACACCTGCAGACCCAGATCAAGTGATAGAGGATTCCATGAGGAGAGCGAGGGTTTCCAACGGTCGAGCGCGCAACGGGAGCGAGGAGAGCGACCTCTTCATCCTATTACTTAAACTTATCTTATCCTAATGAATTCTAATTAATTTTTCTAAATATGATGTTATCAATTTAAATTTACTTAAAGTTTGATTCATATTATAATGCTTTTCAGATTAAGGTTGGGCTATATATTGTGATTTATCTTTTAATCCACCTTCTCGTCTTAAGATATTGTATATTATGGCTCCTATTATATCTTATTCCTTGGATGATATTCATGCATACATTTTGGATTTTGATAGATTCATATATTTCCTTAGACAACATCCATCTACCCTTCCTATGTTCAAGACATTTTTATTAGCATAACAATGTGTTTTATATGTAGGCTTTGTTCTATCATGTTTCGCCTTTCCCATCCTTCATATAGCTGATTAGTGTAAATCCTATGTTATTAGAAATTATTAGTTCCTTTTATCATACATGTCATGATGTCCTTATGCCTTGTAACAATTATGAACGTATACTAAGAAAATATCTATCTTGTAGCTCCCTTATATATAAGATTACTATAATTTATGATGATATATCTTCTACATGAAATGTTAGTCACATGCCCATAGATTCATATGCTTCACACGATTTACCTTTAAGCATTTTTCTACATCTCAAATGGTGATTGCAATTTCTTATCTCAACCTTTCTACAATTACTATATATACCGATCAAATTGTTAAAAAGGATATCATATTGATCTATTCAATGCAACTCATCATGCCCATGATGTCTACTATCTAGATTCATCATATATCTCATGTCTCTTATAAAGAGACACCAAGGGAAGATGACAACCAAGCTTCCCCTTTTCCCATTGATCTTGACTTACACATTATCACTCTCAGGTTCTCATATAAAGTATCATTCTAATTAATGTGATAAATCTCATGGGTCTAAAATTAGCTGATATTATGAAGAATGATTGCCATATTTAAGTTGGCTAGTCATTATGGAAAATGTTTAAACATATTTCAAAAGCAAGTGGTAATAATATAATTTTTTTAGGTTGAAGCAACAAGGCATGGATGAACTTCTAAAGTTATCAAAAAGAATGATACAAAGGGGAATTGATTATTCATGTGCTATTAGTGATGATATTGATTTAAATTTTTAGTTTATTTCCATTTAGTATTTGATTATTCAATGGATACATATCATCCATTTGATAATTTTATAAATTATGAAGTAATAGTTAAATACTAAGTAGTATACAAGGTTTGTCCACTTATCATCATGATAGAGGCTTATTCCATGTATTTAAGGTTTATTCTTTGGGGAATATTCTCTTGATCCATTTAGCCATCCTCATGACATATTACCTTCCCAAACTTTTATTAAAGATCATAATATACTAATGGTTGGTGGTACATATGACATAGAGGTAGATTCCAATGACAAGGAAAAGATCTTAAAATTATGTGTTTGCCTTGGCTAATATGAACAATCAAAATTAATCATCATATTTAAATAATTTGGATATATATTTGTATGCACATATAAGGATATGTTGTTGTGATGCATAATATTTTCTTAGAGCCTAATTCTAAACCCATTAAACAAAAGATTAGAAAGATGCATTTGAAAGTCACATTAATGATGAAAAAAGAACTAGAAAATATACTTAAGGCTAGATTTATTAGACCAATTGGATGTTCACCTTAAATCTCTAATATGGTACTTATTAATGAACTTGATGGTTGTATTCATATTTTTATTGAATTTTAGAGATCTTAAAAAAGCATCTCCTAAGGATGATTTTCCTCTCCCTAATATTAACATGATTGTAGATTCCACCACTGGTCATAACTATGGGGACATGCACATATAAGTGAGATGTGTTGATAAGAATAGGACTGTGTATCGATACTTGGGTGAGATAAAAGCTACGTAAATGGGCCCAAATTTGCACAAGAGTGAACCATTTTCCATCACATACATGTATCAATATATTTCCCTAAAATAGGCACAAACATGCACATACTTAGTTGTAAGTGAGAACGACAAAGGAGGCCAATCAACTCACTTTAAATTTAAAAATTTAAGTTTAGGTGAGTCAAATTTGTGCTCATGGGTATGGCATTGTGATCATAGGATTGAATTGAGATTAAACAAGAATGACTTTTCTACTAGGTAAATTGCAATAAAACACATCTCATTATTGACATAAATAGCCAAAAGAATATAATCATACAAAATTTAGTATAATTCCTTAGAATTCACACTAATTCTCATCTATCTCCATACTCTTTGTGATGGTTAAAACATGACAAGGAGATGGAAGTAGGTTAGTAGTGCATAATTAATTATGTTGTTAAACCTATGTGTGACAATCACTCGTGATGTTGAACCCCTAGAATTTTGTGATATTTTAATTAGTAAACCCTTTTCTACGATTTTGAATATAATTATAACACAAAACAATAATTTTGTATAATTCACAAATTGGTAATTGGTGCTTTAAGTTATGATAAATGTCACCACAATCTAGATTAACCCTTATATATCAGATAAACTATGTGACATAATAATTATGCAAATTTAGAAGTTCATAACTCTAACAGTTCATATATACAAACCTGTGTAATCTAAAAAATATGCTCTTTATATACGTCTTTACTAACATTTGTTCATCAACCACAACACAACTATGCGCAAGATTATTCCACACACTTTTCACACAATACTTGTGTATCTTTGCACATCATTGCTTGTTTACATATTATGACCTTCCACATGGACATGCATGCCCTCACTTGGATATATCCAATTTGACACCATATGTTCTACCAACTATATGGGCTTGGAACTTAAAACATTATAATTTCAAAAAATTTCATGCTCAATTCCACGTGAAAGCATACCATACACTTTTGGCATCTATCATCATATTGTTAAAATCCTAACTAGCAACCCCTTTGTCTAAATTATTTATTTTGTTCAAGGTACAAATAGAGAAGTTCAAAATAATAAGGTATAGCATACGTAATAGTGTATGATTCTTAATTTCATGTAATACTACTACATTGTAAATTCTTCAACTCTTCTTTAGTGTGCATTTACATGCTAGTCTAAAGCTTCTCATGCATATTCTATAAATTATGTAGGTTATACTTTAATTTAAAAGTTTATCTCTGGTCCTCCTTGGATTTAGATCATTCCATGTCATGCTTGGAACATTAGTCTATAATATTCTTTAATGGCATCCATAGATTCATACAATGAGTGTGTACCATCCATATTGTATCACACATTAAAGTTTATTGATCAAAATAGGCAATGTGTGATAAATAGTGATGGTGATCCATTTACATTTTTTCAAATCATTAAAATATCTCATATTTATCTCTTCAATGTAACTCATCATGCCTATAGTGTCTTCTATCCCTTCCCATCTTATATATCATGTATATGCTAAAGATTATTAAATATTATAGTACACTTATGGTTGGTGGTATATATGACATAAAGTTGGATTCCAATAAGGATATTTTAAAATTATGTAACTATGTATTTAAAAATATGAATAATGTAACATGACCATCATGCTTAAAATTTTTGGACATATATTTGTATGTTCATATCACGATATGTTAGGTATTGACATTAATATTGTGATGCATAAAATTGTCTTAGATCCTAATACTAAACCTGTTAAATAAATGATTAGAAAGATGTATTCAAAAAGTCCATTAGTTGTGAAAGAGTACAATAGGAAAGATGTAAAATATTAGATTTATTAGACAAATCGAATATTTTCCTTAGATCTCTAATGTAGTACCTCTTGCTAAACTTGTTGGTCATATTCATATTTAAATCAACTTTAGAGATCTTAATAAAGAATATCCTACTTGATTTTCCTCTTTCTAATATCAAAATGATTGTAGATTCTATTGATTGGTGAATTTTGATTTGATTTTCCACTAATCCTAGAGAGCATAGTTGATTCCCAAGATCAAGGATGTGAACCTGAAAATAATAAGTTGAAACACATGATTAGATAGATGAAATCTAAGGTCTAATTCTAAGGTAGGGTAAACCTTATTATCTTTAGGATATGCTAGGCTTGGGAGGGTAATCCATGATATTTATTATAGACAATTATAGAGATAATCAATGGATGGATCAATATGGATAATTAAATAGATAGGTCAAGTGCATGGGAAGATGTGCACATAGAAGTGAGGTGTATCAATAATCATAAGTTTATGTATGGAGAAGTGTAATTCCCACCTATGTGCTAATTATTTCCTTGTCTTAATATTTCTATGAGTGGATTAACGGTTGTATTGATTTGGTTATGGAATGATGTAATTACATGATGGATATGTCCCTTTTTAGACTACATGTCCTCATTGATCATTATATGTTACTTCAACTATGGTCCTTATTGTCAAATTCGATATTTTTCCTTGAATTTGTAGGATATTTTAAAGTGTTTAGCCAATCGAAGGATGTGGAGGATAATATCATGGATTTACTTGACCTTCTCACCATGCCTATGTTTTGTTTACCTAGTTCACCATAATCCAAATCATTGGTGAAATCATCTTGATGGCGTGGATGAAATCACAAAGTGGTTGTTTCTTTTGTGTGTGTTTATTTAACTTGAGTTTTCTTGTATTTTTATTATTTTTTCAATATATTTTCTTTGGAGTGTTTGTAGAATAATCCTAAATCCTTAGATTAAAAAATTAGTCATTTAATTTCCTTCGTAGAAAGGTCTCATGCATTTAATATTCTGTATAATCAAAAAGTGCATTAAGTTAAAATAAATTATTTTAAATAAATGCATTAGTTAGTTCATGTGAAATTTCTAGGTTAGTCATTAAAGGTATTTTACAAAAGCCTTTCAAATAGAATGATTAGTAAAATATATAATTAAAAATATTTAGTGAAAGTTATTGGATAAAATATTTGTGAAATAACCTTTTTGAAAAATAGCCCGCAGAGTGTGAAATGGAAATGAATATCATTTTGGGATTTTACATAATTTTGTAATGAAAAGAAAAAGAGAAGGGTTTTATTCTTTCTTTCTCCTTTTTGTGGGTGTGCATACTTGCTTTGGAGGATTGGATGGTGGATTATAAACTAGTGGAGATGATGGATCTTGAGGCTTGCATTGTGTGTGGGAGAAAACAAGAGACACATTGCGTCAGGTTCTTGCCAATAGTAATTGCTAGATAGAGTAGTTATTGCATGATTTGATTTCAAATAATCATGTGTCTATTATAATGTATGTTGTCCTATTTGTGGGATTATATTGAGATTAAAGGTATGAATATACCACAAGTAAATTAGATCCGTTTCTTACAATTTTGTTTTACGCCAAACATTACAAACAAAGTATTGTTTCATATTATTTAAAATAATTATTGAGTTCTTCTAGAAACTATATGACAATATTTTTCCATATTTTGTTTAAGATAAGATTGTATATATCTTATCAATGAAGTTAATATTGATTGAACTTGATGGGTGACATATCTCACCATAGATTTGCACATATTTTTAGATCTTTATGTCTTTTTAATATCATAATATATACAACATTATTCAATATTATTCAAGACATTAATATGATTGAGATTCAACCATAAAAAATAATGTATTCTAAATCTAGTGCAAATATTTCGCCACCTATCATGTCTATAATTAATTTGCTAACACTACTAATAAAATGAAATTTGTTGAATTACTTTGAACAAATTCTTCTAAACGATGTTTAAAGTTAAAATAAAAGAACCTAATTCAACAAAACATAGAATTATGTTGCAAATGTTAATGAAAGAGAGGCAATGCCAAATGAGAATTAAAACTTTAAATATGATGTAATTCATAATTGCATTTGAACATGAATACATTTAACTTTAAATTGATAAAAGATGTTAGAATTTACATATATAGTGTTTTTTGAGGAAACTATATGAAATAAATAAATATAAAATCGTTCAAAAAATATAATTATTCATTATTAATATTATTTTTTATTGTTAATTTTTAAAATATTTTAAATTAATAGATATAAATTTTATTTATATTATTAATTATTTTAATATCACAATTTCTCATATTTTCTCTATTTCATTTTTTCAATAAATTAAAATTGTCTCAAATATGATTAAATTATTTATATTTATTGGCCCACAATCTTTTAAATAAAAAATAATGACATTTATCAAATAGGACAATAAATAGAATTCGAAAGTGACATGAAAATACATTTGCACTATTAACTTTTTGATAGTCAAAATTAAATAGTTAAAAGAACATCACAGTAATATTACTATTCACAATTATTATCCATTCAAATGATAGATCGTTTCATGCACAAAGAAAGCGATCTGGAGAACTCTGCATCGTGGCATTCCAAATGTATGAGGAGAGAGTTGCGGGTGGTTGGAGCCGTTGAATCCTCTACGTGATGGTTTTAAGAGCAGCTATCTCTCAAAGGCGCGACAGCTGTATCGACGCTCATAGAGTCTGTTTACCTTCTCCACGCTCATCTTCCAGAATTTTCAAAGCAACAATCAATCTTTGAAGGCTCGATTCATCCATTATTCCATTTTGTAATGAGGAGAGAATATTGGCATGATCGACGGGCCAATTGAAGATATTGAAGCCGTGACTATTGAGAGTATAGTCGCCCAACCAAAGCAAATGATCGCTATTTTTTTGGGAGCGCAGAAACCATTCAAGAAGCGACGCTGCTAAACAAAAGCTGCATTCTTCAGGTAGTTGGCGGGTGTATCAGTTTGTTGGGAAGATATCCATGATGCAGATCCTGAGTTATACTTGAGTTGCAAGAAAATTTTGGACTTGGATCCAGAGATTCAGATGCTCTGGAGCTCACTTTTGTAACTGAAGTTGAAGAACTATGCTCCCAGAAGATAGTGGAGCTTTGTCCAGGTGGTGTTTTATAGGCGCTACTATATTTCGTTAAAATGCAGATTTTGTAGTCGTGTTTTATATTATTATTAAATGTTGCATTCCAAAGTATTAAATAGTATTACGTGCCATCTATTAGTTGTTTGTTGAATATCTTGTTTCGCTAGCCTCCACCTTTCATATTCCTTGTTTTTTTCCCTTGTATGTGATCCAAGAATAGACCCATTTTTTTGTCTTTTCCTGATAAGAGTTAGATGTCCGAGTTTTCTTGTCTTCTCTTCTATGAGAAAACTTTTTGAAGAAGTTCGTTGATGCTGTCAATGCGTTAATTGCAATACGTGGGGTTCCAATTCCTTTTGTATTATGCTACAAATCAAACTAGACACTTTGCATCATTATAGATGGTGAAAGTAGCCCACAAATTTCTGAACTTTTTGTTTTCTTGCAAACAACACTCAAAGAGCTTCTGAAGTATCCTTAGCTATGTTTTAAATTGTTATTTTTATTTTGAAGTATCCTCTCTTTCGCGGTATATTGCTGATCTGAGTGACGAGAAACAAAATAAAATACCATTTACATATTGCTAACAAAATGGTAGGAAGTTCTCCAAAAAAAATTCTTCCAGACTCTCAACTACTGTGTGGAAATAACTATTTTGTATGCAAGACCAAACTCAAAACTCAACTTGAGTTTGAAGAAGTTTGGGATGTGGTCAATGGAACCACAAAACATCACAAGACAAATGCTGATGAACAAAAGAAATTTGATCAAGCCGATAGAAAGGCGAAATTGATCATTTTGTTCAGTGTGTCTGATGATGTCCAACCCTTTATCTGCGACTCGTCCACAGCTAAAGATGCATGGGACAAGCTCAAGACGGTGTATGAGGCGAAGAATCAGAATCAGATCTTGAATTTGTAGAGTTAGCTACATACCCTGAAGATGAAGAACAAAGAACAGTTGGAATCCTTTCTCAAAAGGATTGCAGAATTGAGAGCCTCCTTACAAGCATTGGGAGAAACAATTGATGATGCAATTTTGGTGTCTATTATTCTACGGGCACTACCTTCAAGGTCTAAAGTTTTTGTGGTGACTTTGAATGTCATAGAGACGACACCCACTTTTGAGAAGCTTGTGAATCTACTCCAGAAAGAAGAATCTTTAATGCATGAACATGAGGAGGATCATGCTATGACCACTCGTCATAAAGGCAAGAAGCCTATGAAGCAGTGTCCAATATGTAAAAGAGTTGGACATGATGTGAAAAATTGTTGGTACAATTCCTTCAACAAGATCATCCAACAAACCACATCCAAAGAAGCCACTTCAAAGTGGCAAACCACAATGGGAGCAGAACAACAAATATAAACAACAAAGCAATGTTGCTGAAGCAGAAGATTCTCCAGATGAGGAATATGTGCTTTCATCCCACACTTTAGAAGATGGTTCACACTCCACTTCTATATGGTGTGTGGACTCAAGTGCTACAAAGCACATGACTAGTTAGAAGGAGTGGTTTCTCACATTGAAACCCCATCATGGTACAGTCACTCTAGGAGATGATACCACTCATGAAATCAAAGGTATTGGTGACATCTCTTTGAAGTTTGGCATTAATCGTTGCAGGATTACTAATGTCTTGTACGTGTCAGGACTTACCAAAAATCTCCTTCCATCAAGATACAAAGATTTGTCTTATCAAAGATAAGTCTAAAAATGGAAAGATTGTTGCTAGTGCTACTGAGATTGGAAAAATGTTTAGGCTTGATACAGTTGCTAATAATCAAGCCTTAGTGACTAAGGATGAAGATCTCGCTCTGCTTTGGCATCGTAGATTTGGTCATTTAAGCACTAGTTACTTGCTAACGCTTAGTAAGAAATGCATGGTCAAAGGGATTCCCTCACTTGAAAAGTTGAGAGCTATTTGTTCTAGTTGTATTGTTGGAAAACAACATAGAGCACCCTTCTACCCTAGTGAGCATCGTGCAAGCCAACCTTTGCAGTTGGTGCATACCGATCTGTGCGGGCCTATGCCACCTAGTCATAATGGCTACAAGTACTTTCAGTTGTTTGTTGATGATCATACAAGGAAAATGTGGGTATATTGCTTGTAACATAAAGATGAAGCTCTGTCATATTTCAAAGAGTTTCACATTCAGGTGGAGAACAATATGAATTGTTGTATTCGTGTCCTCCGCTCGGATTGAGGGGGGAATACACCAGCACAAAATTCTCCACATATTTGAAAGAAAAGAGAATTCAACGTCAACTCGCTGCAACAAACACACCTCAGCAAAATGGAGTTGCTAAACGAAGATATCGCATCATCGTGGAGATGGTTTGAAGTATGTTGAAAGATTCTCAACTAGAGTGTGCATATTGGGCTAAAGTTGTTCACACAACATTTTATCTTTTGAATCATGCACCAACCAAAGCACTTGATGGCATTACACCAGAAGAAGCATGGACAGGGGTAAGGCCTTCTATCTCTCATCTTCATGTGTTTGGATGCACTGCATCTATGCACATTCCTAAACAGAAAATGAAGAAGCTAGATGAAAAATCAATGAAATGTGTTCTTCTAGGATATAGTAATGAATCTAAAGCATACCGCCTTATGGATCCCAATACAAAGAAGATATACATTAGTAGAGATGTAATTTTTGATGAAAAGAATGATGTAAGTTCTCCTACTGCATCATCATCTACTTCAAATAGTGCTCCTATTTTCAACATGGATAGTAAAAATGATGGGCATGTTGATAATTAGTCAACACCCACCAATGTCACAAAGCCTTTACCAAAGTCGTACACTAGTACCATTCGAGATGCAAAGTTAGATGGAGTCCCAAACACTTCCACTTCAGGTCCGAGGACTTGTAGTATGGCTCGCAATGAGGTAAAATTTGCACTAATGACTTCAGTTGTTGAAAATTTTGAGCCATCTAATGTTCAGGAAGCACTAGAATCAAAGCCTTGGAAAGAGGCTATGGACGCAGAGTATCAATATATGATGAAAAACAACACTGGGGAGCTTGTTGATCTACCACCTGGTAAGAAAGCAATTGGTTGTAAATGAATTTTTAAAACTAAGTATAAAACAGATGGTAGTATAGATAAACATAAGGCTAGACTTACAACTTAGCCAAGGGTTATGCCTAGAAAGAAGGAATAGACTATGAGGAAACTTTTGCTCCCACTTCAAAGATAAAAAAAATTAGAATGATTTTTGCTTTAGCTGCTCAATTTGGATGGAAATTATATCAAATGGATGTAAAAAGTGCTTTTCTTAATGGGGACCTTAAGGAAGAGGTCTATATGACCCAACCAGAGGGATATGTTACACCTGGTAAAGAGGAAAATGTTTGTAAACTTGTCAAGTCCCTATATGGTCTTAAACAGGCTCCTAAAGCTTGGTATATAAAAATTGATGAACATTTGCTACAACATGGTTTGACTAGGCATCCATATGATCCAAATCTCTACCTCAAGGATCAAGGGGGGATATTGTGATAATTATTGTATATGTTGATGACTTGGTTATCATAGGCAACTCAGAAGCAATGGTTGAAACATCCAAGAATGATCTCAAGAAGACTTTTTATATGACAGATCTTAGGCTTTTGCACTATTGTCTCGGCTTACAGGTATGGAAAAAAAACACCATGTCTTTGTATCTCAAAGGAAATGTGCTAATACACTGCTTGAGAAATTCAAAATGATGGATTCCAAACCCATGTCTACACGTATGGAATCAGGTTTGCAGTTATCTACATTTGATATATCTCCTCAGGTGAATGCAACTCTTTATCGTCAAATGATTCGAGGTTTGATTTACTTGACATATACTAGACCAGATATCAGTTTTGTTGTTGATTATCTTTCACGATTCATGCAAGAACCAAAGAAATGTCATTGGCTAGCAGCAAAAAGGGTCTTAAGGTATCTACATGGTACAATGGATCATGGTTTGGAATATAAAAGGAATGATCAATTCTTCTTGATAGGGTATATTGATGTAGATTATGCAGGTTCAGTTGATGATAGGAAATCTACATTTGGTTTTGGTTTCTTCCTAGGTTCAGGACCTATTTCTTGGGGAAGTAAGAAGCAATCCACAGTTGCTTGTTCCTTAACAGAGGCAAAATATCGTGCAACAAGTGCAACAGTTTGGTTATGTCACATATCAGAAGGATTAGGGGTACCACAAAACCAGCCTATCATCCTCTATTGTGATAATCACAGTGTTCTCAAGCTTGTTCGTAATCTAGTGTTTCACGAATGGAAAAATCATATTGAAGTTGACTATCACTTCATTCAAGAACATGTTCAACAAAACAACATTAAGCTCCAATTCTGCTCAACTCAAGAACAACGCGCTGATATCTTCACCAAGCCACTTGCACATGCGAAGTTTGAAAGTTTTCAGGATTCTCGTATTAGCACTTTAAAGCAATGATGTAATAAGGGGGGAATGTTGTTATATTCCACCATTGCCACAGGGTGATTCCACAATAGTGGTTTACAATTTTTGGCCAAACTGGACACTGAAATTATTATTTTTAACTAAATCTTCACATTCGGGCACCTATAGCAGCTAAACCGTGAGGAATTTGAAGATGATGCAAACTAGAGTCTCATCACATTTTGTCTGTAGATTCTAAAAATATTTTTTTCAAATTTTTTGGAATCATATTGTACTTCTTTTTCTATCTCCCATGAAAATTGGTTTTTTTCAAAAAACAACATTTTTAAAAAGTGACGCACACCATATAACGCATAACTTTTTTTCCATGAAGGATAAAATTCTAATTCTTTCGAATTTAGATTTTTAACTCTGATATCTAGTGCTTCCACTTGTTTAGATAGTTTTTTATTGAATATTTTTTCTTTAATCAAGTTTCGAAGTCAAACCAACTACAATTCAGAATAGCGCGGCCGTATAATGCGTAACTTTTTTTGTATGTATCGAAGTTCAATTTTATTTTTTTTTTGTTGGATCAAGGAATTCAATATCCTGTACACCTGTTATTTTTCATTTTTTTTGATAATCTACTATTTTTCCATATGTGCAAAATATAGACCTTCATTTTCAATGAAAAACCTATGTTTAAATGTAAAACTAAAAACAAATACATAATAAACAAAACATATTAAATTTATATTCATTGGATAGCCTGCCTGACTGAATTTAATTCCAAATGGTTTGTAAAGATTCCTCCATTTTCATCCTCAACTTGAGCTTCGAAGCGTAAAAAAAAGGTTTTTTTTGTGAACAAGGTCAAAAATTAGGGAAAACGGGGGTTCGCTAGAACTAGGGGGGTTCTAGTGAACCCCCAGGGGTTCTAGCAAACCAGGGTTCATTCGAACCCCCCTCAATATGAATTTTCCTTTTGTTTTTTAGGCGGAAAATGTTGGCCCAGTAATTAAATAGGTTCGTTTGAACCCTAGTTTGGTCGAACCCCTCTTTGGTTCGGTTGAACTTATAGGTTCATTCGAACCCTTGAAACCAATTTTTTTTCCATGGGGTCATTTTTTCTCAGTTTTCCTTCCTCCATCAAATTTTAAACCACTATTGTGGCTTCACCCCACACGTACTTGGTTTGTTATTGTTTGTTTATGAGTCGTTGTTGTTTGATAGTATTTTGTTGAGCCTGTAGTTCACGGGGTTCATCATATTCCGTTGTATAAATATGTTTCTTGTAATGTAATAGAGATCAATTCGTTTTCTCCACAAAATCTGATAAATTCTATCATCTCATTGGTTCATTTGTTGACAACTAATGAATTAGATGAATGCATTAGTATTCCTGCCTTGGTAGGAACTAATAAGATCTCCTTTAATTCGTATAATAATTGCATTAAAAATATAAAGCTATTTATTCTTTTATTTCATTCTTATGCTTTTTGGCTCATGCTTTTGACCATGCCCACACTAGGTGGTTACTTATGGTCTTCCATTTTCCTAGGTTGTGAATTGTGAAAGAATCTAGGATAGTTGTTATGATTTATTTTAATTTGATGTATTTTATTTTTGATAAATTCAAAATAGTGCCATTAGGCTTCTCCAAAAATTCACGTGATTACATATTTGTGGTGTTGGATGGATTTAGAATAAATAGGTATTGTTAGAAAATTTGACTGGGTTTTTTCCTAGTTTTCTTAAAAAATAATAAAATGACCCAAAAACCTTTAAAAATTCTCTGAAAAATAATGTGATTCATAAAGTGTGATCCCTAGCCTATTTAAAGCAAGAGGATATAATTCAAATTATGGTGGTGAAAATCTTGAAGCTTCTATTAATGGTGATTGAGCTTGTTGCATGGATCTTGAAATTATTAATATGTGAATTTTAGATTTTATGACATGTAATTTTTTATTTTGCAAGATGAAACGTATCATGTTAGAAATGTGATTTCCTACCTTTTAGATACATGTGTTATTTTTTTTTGCCTTATTTTTTTTGTCATGACCTTTTGGATCATTTTGGGAAATTTTGAGCTAGCATTAAACTCTAGAGTTAAGAGTAGAGTGAAACCCATTGTGATGCCACTCTACTTCCTTATTTAGTAGTATTCCCATATTGTTAATTAGGTTGTTACACCTAATTAAATGTATGTGATTCCCTTTTCATGAGTGTTGTTGGATCATCACTCACTGCTAGATGTTGGTTTTTATGACCATTCTCTTGTGTGTTATTGGTTGTTGATTATCATAACCCTTGTGCACCATTGTTTGATTATGCTTATAATGTGTATGTTTATTAGATGATGATGTCATGCCTTGTTTTTTTGTGTTATTATCATTTGCTACAAACAATGATTTAGCATGCATTGATAGATGAATTACATATTATGGTTTTGGAAAGGTTTCCTTCTTTCCTCAACTACATTGAAATGAAATAATTAATTTGATGAATGGTAAAGGATATGGTTATGTGAATTAAAAGTATTAGTTTACTTGTATTAGCCTATTCCTTTTTCCTAATTTTGGTTGGGTTTTGAGTACTCATGTGTTGATTTATGTATTGGACCCTTGATGTGTGTGCATTCAAGTGTGGTTGTGTATTGAATTAATAATGTATTGATTACCATTTATTTATTCTTTGATATGTATGCATTCAAGTATGGTTGTGCATTGAATTCTATAGGATTTTTGTCCACATGGTGTGATGCATTGGATGGTGTGAAACTATGGTGCAATTTATTGGTGACTTATTTGAGACCCTACTTGTGTGTAAGTTTGATCGAGCATAAGTGTATTAATGATATTATCTTTGTCACTTGGGGGTTGCCTAGAGTGGCATAGGCATATATTATGCTCAATGATGGTAATATGGTTGGGAGGTGTGTAGCATTCTCTATTGGTCCTCTTTTGGTTTAGTATGTTTGCTATCTTGTATTGTGCCTTGAGTTATGTAAAGGTTGTATTCATGTTATCATTATAGTTAATCTTATATTAGATCTTAATTTATGCCCATATTTGTATCCTTTGAATGTGGGTTTGTAATTGTAATAGTTATTGTGTTTTATATTCTAGGAGAAAATGCATGTGTAGGTGAGTAATTTCATTTGATAATCATAGATCTGTTACTGTTCAAGCTATTAGAATAATTTCTTAAGAGATATTTTATTTCATGGATGTGTAGTATATGCTAATTGAAAATCCATGGTGTGGTTGATGTTCATCCAAATATCATTTCTATAAAGATGTGATTAATTTGATATGTCATTGTACCATGATTGATAGGCTTGTTCACATACATTGAATAGTTGAATTTGATCTTATTTGGAAATAAATTATTTAGATGAATTAAGCATTGAGTTGTGTTATCAAAATGAAATGAGATCATCTATTGTATCATATCCTTTCTTAGTTTTTTTGCATGGAAAGTTAGGCTCTAAATAATGTATTAATAGAATGCTAGAGTAGGATTGTTAGCCGTGTAAAGAGAAGCGATTTGTAGTTGATCTTTGTAATGATGAATTTTCATGTTTTGAATTCATGTTAGTGGATCGTGCTGCTTGGAATTTTATTCATCCATGTGCTTTGGATGAGATTAATTTTATGATAATACATG
>VDFB02076736.1:0-41385 GCA_007258455.2 Sequoia sempervirens | reverse complement strand
GATGTGTTTCTGATATGTTGTTTTCATTGATGTCAACACTATTAGCATTTGGTGTATCTATTGTTGTATATGTCGAGGATATTGAGAAAATCATAAGAAAGAGTGTTCCAGGTTCCTAGTGGAACTGTGCAGGTCATGAAGGAATTTTGTTTTTTACATAAAAGATTAGCTGATGTGGATTCAAGGGTTTATTGTTGATTATGTCTTGATCATCTACCAAAAGTTTCAGAGGTCCATGTGAAGTTTTGAGTATGTTGTGGTCTGATAGTGTTTATGTGGTCTCTATCAATGCTCCTAAATGAAGGTTGTGTGATTTTGGTAATCTCAGTTGTTTTGGATGTTTCTCTGTTGTTTCTTGGTGTTCTCAGATGTCTCTAGTTCATTCTCTATCTTTGTGGTATGTCAACATTAATCGGTGAGCTCGTGGTTGAAGATCTTTGTGCGCATGTTCATTTTTTCATGTTTTTAGCCGACATGTTGGTGGTAGTGTGTTGTGGATCTTCGAGGTGAAATTAATTAAAGTATTTTTGTGTTGAAGATATTCATTTGGGACTCCACTATGTTGTGGCCAACCTTGGTGGATATGCATTAAAAATTTAATTATAATTTTGAGCCGACACTATAAATATATTTTATTTTCTTGGCCGATGAAGTTGTAATGGAATCTCCTATAGAAGATATATAAGAGCAATAGTGTGATCGGTGGATATGATGCTTCGTGTGTTGCTATGTTCTTATGTGAAAATATCATTATTGAGTAGAGTGTGAAGAAGATTGTGTGAAGTGTGAAAAAGTGTTAAGCTTAATTGGAACTATAATCAGGCTTGTGAAGAAGCTATTTTCTTAGTTCACCTCTTGGATGGTTTTAATCCAAACCCTATTGTTGGATAGTGAGTCCTCTTTTGTAATTGAGAAGTGAGCTCTAGGTAGTGTGCCTGAATGCATGTATTCCCCTTATTATTTCTCTTTATACTTCTAACAGAGTATAATCTTGTGGACTAACATCCATCGTGGTTTTTCCCCTAATAGGGTTTCCATGCAAAAATCTTGTTGTTATTTGTCTCTCTGATGTGTTAAGTGCTTGTGGTTATTTTCTTATTCATGAGATTTGAGATTAAAGTTAAGATAAGTTAGAAAAGCTTTTATTTTTGTGAAAACTAATTCACCCCCCTCTCAGTTGTTTGTCCTTTTATTTCCAACAATTGGTATCAGAGCAAGTTACTTTGAAGAAGTCTAAACAACTTGAGGTGATTTGGGATGGAAACATTCAAGAAGGATAGTCCTAGATTTGATGAAACCAACTACTCACTATGGAAATTCAGGATGCAATTTCATTTGCAATGCATTGGTGATGCTTATTGGAAAATTACAAGAGATCAATATACTCTTCCTTAGAATGGTCCCGCCTTTGTTGATGAGATCAAAGATGTTTCAAAAGTAATGCCAAAACTATGGAAGCATTGGTGAGCACTCTAATAGATTCAGAGATGGCTAGTGTGATAGGTCTGTAGATAGCTCATGAGATCTGGACAAAGATGTAAACTTTGTATGAAGGAGATACACAGGTGAAGATGGCTAAGCTATAGAGCTTAAAAGGAAAGTATGAGAATTTGAAGATGGGTGAAGATGAAAATACTACTTCTTTTATGTAGAGAGTAAATGAAATAGTGCTAGGTATTAAATGTGTTGGTGGTTTAGTGAGTGAGGATGAAATTGTGGCTAAGATACTTAGATCCTTGCCTCCTTACAAAATGAAGGCTCATTCTATTGAGGAATTTATGTTTGTAAACAAGATGACAAGGGATACATTGATAGGGAAGCTTGTTGCTTTTGAAATAAGTAAATTTGGTGAATCTACACCAAAAACTAAATCTACATTCAAAGCTATTGTATCTGGAAGTTACAGGAAAAGATACAGTCTGGGAGAGAGCTCCAGAAAGATATCTAAATATGATGAAGACCTGAAACAGCTCCAAGACCAAGAAAGAGAAGTACAAGAACTGGAAGCATTGATTGCAAAGCAAGAAGGAAGAGGAAAAGGTAAGTATGAAGATGTATTGCCTATTAAATTTTTTTCATCTAGTAAGATAGGTCATTTTTCATCAAAATGTCCTAAAAGAGTTCCTAGGTCTAAGCCTAGAAAACCTAGATTCCAAAAGAAATGATACTTTGCTAAAGAAGTAGTAACTAATGATGAGTATGATAAAAATGATGGAAATGAACATGATTGGGCTTTCATTGCTACCATTGAAAATAAACCAGTTCCTACTGAATCTACTAAAGATAAGAAAGCTCTTGCAACCCGAGTTGAGGAGAAAGATGAGTGGGTCATTGATAGTGGATGCTCACATCATATGACTGGTGATAAAAGCAAGTTTGTGAGTATAGAGAAGTATGATGGTGGGGTTGTAAGATTTGGAGATAATAATTCTTGTGTGATTCATGGAAGAGGTTCTATTAGCCTTGGTGGTAAGGAAAACATTGATGATGTTCTCTATGTTGAAGGCCTAAAGTGTTGGACAGATGGTACACAAGGGATATGATCTACAATTCAAGGATGGAAAATGCAAGATTCGTGGGAGTTCCAGAAACATGATTGCTACTGGTGTGCAAACTAAAGGTAATATTTTTCACTTGAATGCTACTAGTGGAAGTTACTTAATTTCTCAAATAGATGAAAGTTGGTTGTGGCATAGGAGGTTTTATCATGTAGACTTTGACAATATTATCAAGATAAGTTCTACTCAAGCAATAAGAGATCTTCCTAGGTTAGTAAAGCCTACTAATGTAATCTGCCAAGAATGTCAGATGGGTGAAAAAACTAGAGTCTCCCTCTGAAGCAAACAATTTCATTCATATAATGTGTTGGAACTGCTACATACTGATCTTTGTGGTCCCTCTAGAGTTAGAAGTATTCATGGAGAAAGGTATTTTATGCTGGCCATTGATGATTACTCTAGAATGATTTGGGTTTCCTTTTTAAGAGAAAAGTGTGAAGCATTGGTCAAGTTCAAAAGTTTCAAGGCCATGGCAGAAAATGAAAAAGGTTTGAAAATGAAATTCCTAAGATCTGACAGAGGTGGAGAATTCATTTCAAAAGAGTTCAATTCTTATTGTGAAGAACATGGAATTAAAAGACAGTTGTCTGCTCCTCAAACCCCTCAACAAAATGGAGTCATAGAAAGAAAGAATAGAACAATTTTGGATGTTGCTAGAACAATGATGATGGAAGGGAATGTGTCTCAGATGTACTGGAGTGAAGTGGTAAGCGTTGTTGTATATACTTTGAATCAGGTAAATGTGAATGGTAATTCTGGTAAGACCCCTTATGAATTATGGTTCAGTTACAAGCCTACTATTAATTATTTCAAGATCTTTGGAAGCAAATGTTATATCAAGAGAGATGATGATATAGGAAATTTTGATGTTAGAAGCGATGAAGGGATCTTCCTAGGTTACTCCACAAAGAGCAAGGCATACCGATGCTATAACAAAAGACTGAGAAAGATTGTTGAGAGTGCAAATGTCAAAGTTGATGAGGATTCTGTCAAATCACCCAGACGATGCAGCTACGATTCAGATGAAGACAACACAAATCAAGGGTAGAACACTCAAACACCGAATCTACTTCAGATTATTCCATATGTTTTTGTGAAGCAACCACAAGTTGTTCTGAAAAATCAAGTCAGTCAAGAAGCACCAAAAAATGCTAGTATAGAAGAAAGCTCAGAAGACACAAAATTCCGAGAAAGTCCCAAGACTCCAAGGTATGTAAAGTTGAATCATTTTGAAAATCAAATCATAGGAGATAAGAATAAAGGAGTGCAAAATAGAAGAAAAATTGTAGAAGAATATTGTCTAATATCCAAGATTGAACCTAAGAGTGTCACTGAAGCCTGTCAAGATGGACACTAGCTAGAATCCATGAAAGAAGAATTGACACAGATTGAAAAGAATAACACATGGACACTAGTTCCTAGGCCCAAAGACAAGACTGTGATTGGTACTAAGTGGGTATTCAGAAACAAACTGAATGAGGAAGGTGAAGTGGTTTGGAATAAGGAAAGACTAGTATGTAAAGGATACTCTCAAATGGAAGGTATTGATTTTGAAGAAACCTTTTCCCCTATTGCTAGAATTGAAGTAGTAAGATTATTTCTTGCTTATGCTACTTATAAGAACTATAAAGTCTATCAAATGGATGTAAAGTCTACATTTCTGAATGGGGAACTAGAAGAAGAAGTGTACATTGAACAACTAGATGGATTTTAGCTAACAGATAAGGAAGATATGGTTTACAGATTGAAGAAAGCTCTGTATGGACTCAAACAAGCCCCTAGAGCCTAGTACGCTAGATTGGACAAATGTCTACTGAAGCTTGGATTCACTAAAGGTACTACTAATAGTAACTTATACTTCAAATTAGATCATGATAAGGAGTTAATCATAGAATTCTTTGTTGATGACATCATTTTTGGTGGAGATGATAATCTATGCATGAAGTTTGCTGATGAGATGAAGAGTGAATTTGAGATGAGCATGATTGGTGAAATGAAGTTCTTTCTAGGATTGCAAATTACACAGTTGGACCAAGGGATTTTCATATCTCAGTCCAAATATGTGAGAGAATTGTTGAAGAAGTTTGGAATGGAAGACTCCAAACCTATTGGTACTCCCATGGTAATCAGATGTAAGTTGACTCAAAATGATGACTCTCCTAAGGAAAATCAAACCAAATATAGATAAATGATCAGTGGATTACTCTACTTGACTCAGACTAGATCAGATATTATGAATGTTGTGTGTATGGTCACTAGATTTCAAGTTGATCCAAAAGAATCAAATGTGATTGTTGTCAAGAGAATCTATAGATATCTGAAAGGAATAGTTGACTTTAGAATTTGGTATCCAAAGGAACAATTTAGAAATGAAAACATTTTAATCAAAGATTTAAGAAGGAATTCCCAGTTTCTAGAT
Organism: Sequoia sempervirens; assembly: GCA_007258455.2. Lineage (NCBI taxonomy): Eukaryota > Viridiplantae > Streptophyta > Pinopsida > Cupressales > Cupressaceae > Sequoia > Sequoia sempervirens. The sequence continues at coordinate 36,408 of VDFB02076736.1, read as the reverse complement.
GTCACACTAAATTTTGACATCAAGGAAAAGTACTATGCAATTTATTTTCTATGTGCTCATAATCCTCAACCACCTCGGTCTTTAGATTCTCTTGGTGTAGAACTAGGTGTTGCGTGGTTTGCGACAAGGTGTGGACAGTTAGAGCTAATTCTTGAAGTAAATATTGCATCAGTGGGAAATGTTGTTCGCCCGTCGGTTGGTGATCAAGATGTTGTGAGGAGGGTTCAAGTTCTTCAGGCAGAGCCAAATATAGGTGAAAATGCTATTCAGGTAGAAAATGTTGTGTTTTCTTTAGTTAGTGAGCAATATGTTATTGTGGCTAGGGATCACATTTTCTAGTTTGGGTCATCTTCAGCTGACAATGTTGTTCCAGGGGGTAATGCTATGAGCTGTGTTGGTGGAGAGTAATATGTAGCTGCGACCAAGGCTAGAGATCATTTTGTGCCTCATTTTGAGTTGGATTTCTTTGCACAAGAATGTTTTTTGGTGGAGACAACTGAAGGGAAAGATGAAAAATCGATTATTGGAGAGGATCGTATGGAAGAATAGTTTCTAGTCTTCATAAATTCTTAGTTTTTTGTGGTCTACTGTGGAGTTATGGAATGCTTCTTATGTTTATTCTATTGTTTCCAGTAGATGGTTTTGGGCGACTTTCATAGGTTTTAAAGACATATTTTTTGTTGTTGGGTTGTATTTGATAAGTTTTTGTCTTGTGTTGAATTTGGGAAATAGTTTCTGACAGTAGTATGATGTAGATGTTATCTGGTATTCTGCCTCTTTTTGATGTTATCATTGTAAATTTTCTCATATCTTATATATAATATATATAGGCCCCCATGCCTTTGCCAAAAATAAAATAAAATCATGAAAATAGTAAAGATAAACATTGTCCTCTAGTGAAAACCACTATGGTGGTGCTTTGGAGAGGTACCATGATGAAAACCTAGCAAACATGCATCATGTGTAGAATCGAGCATCTATGTGTGCTAGTTCAGGGGGAAGCATCTCATCCCATCCATAATAAAGCCAACATTTTGTTGGGAGATTTTTGGATGTTGTGGATGTGTTGCTAATATGTGGTTGTAATTGATGTCAACACTATTAGCATTTGGTGTATCTATTGATGTATATGTCGAGGATATTGAGAAAATTATAAGAAAAAGTGTTCCAAGTTCCTAGTGGAACTATGCAGGCTTGAAGGTGTTTTGTTTTGTATGTAAAAGATTAGCTAATGTGGATTAAACAGTTTATTGTTGAGTATGTCTAGATCATCTACGAGAATTTTTAGAGGTCCGTCTGAAGTTTTGAGTATGTTGTGGTCTGACAATGTTTCTGTGGTCTATGTCAATGTTCCTAAATGAAGGTTCTGTGATTTTGGAAATCTCAGTTGTTTCAGATGTGTCTCTATTGTTTCTTGGTGTTCTTAGATGTCTCTAGTTTATTCTTTATCTTTGTGGTACATCCACATTAATTAGTGAGCTCATGGTTGAATATCTTTGTGCACATGTTCAGTTTTTCATGTTTCTGGCTGACATGTTGGTGGTAGTGTGTTGTGGATCTTCAAGGTGAAATTAATTAAAGTATTTGTGTTGAAGATATTAATTTGGGACTCCACTATGTTGTGGCCAACCTTGGTGGATACACATTAAAAATTTAATTGTAAATTTGGGTCGACACTGCAAATATATTTTATTTTCTTGGCCGACAAAGTTGTAAAGGAATCTCCAATAGCGGATATATAGGAGCGATTGTGTGATCGATAGACATGATGCTTTGTGTGCTCCTATGTGCTTATGTGCAAATATCATTACTGAGCAGAGTGTGAAGATTGTGTGAAGTGTGAAAAAGTGTTGAGCTTAATTGGAACTGTAATCAGGCTTGTGAAGAAGATATTTTCTCAGTTCACATCTTGGATGGTTTTAATCCAAACCCTATTGTTGGATAGTGAGTCCTCCTTTGTAATTGAGCAGTGAGCTCTAGGGCATGTGCCTAAATGCATGTGCATTCCCCTTATTATTTATATTTATACTTCTAACAGAGTATAATCTTGTGGACTAATATCCACCATGATTTTTCCCCTAATAGGGTTTCCACGCAAAAATCTTGGTGTTATTTGTCTCTATGATGAGTTAATTGCTTGTGGTTATTTGCTTATTCATTAGATCCAAGATTAAAATTAAGAAAAGTTAGAAAAGCTTAAATTTCTGTGACAACTGATTCACCCTCCCTCTCAGTTGTCTATCCTTGTTTTTCTAACACATTCCATCCATCTTATCCATAATAAATCCATTTTTCCATAAACCATTGATCCAATCCATTTTCATCCATCTACATCCATCTTCTAATTTATCTTGATCTTGACAAAGTTTGGCGCATGCTTTACACTTGCTTATGGTAAACATCTTGACATGGGTCATTTTCATTGATCCTCTCCTACCCAACATTATCTAAAGCCATGAAGCCTATCCAAATGAGCATCCTTTGTTTGAACACCTTATCTTATCGTAAAATAATCTATATCTATCCATCTATACACCTATCCAAGCATCCATCCATGGCATTTCAAACATTGCTAGACACTGGGAGAAAATATTTAAATCTTGCTTCAAGAATAAATCTTGATCTATATCTTCCGACTTATATGGTGATCCGAACATTGGAAAACATGAAATCAAATTGGTCAAGCATTTGTGAGCACAAATCCAAATCACTAGCCCATGGCATATTTTTGTGAGAAGAAGTTCCTTATCAAGCATTATCTTTCATCAAACATCAATCCAAACAATAAATATTAGTTGTATCTAATTGGTACTTCAATGTCGTATCAAATCATTCAAAACAATTTTGTTCCAAAATCAAGCTTCAAATGTGATCAATCAAATCTAATCAATCCTTCATCATCTTGGGATATCCATCCTAATCCTTGTGTTGCTTAACACTATCCTTGCATTGTTGTGTATCCTCAACAATATTATCATCATCACTCCATCAATCTGATCAATCAACCCTATCTTGGTTTTCAACAAAATCCCAAATAGAGCACTGATATCGTCACACATGTCCATATCCAAAATGTCAAAATCATATCAAAATCCAAAAAAAATTCAAAAAACCAAGAAAATCCAAAAATATCCAAAATCATATCAAAATCAAAAAACATTCAAAACTAAAATGATCAAAACATCAAAATCATATCAAAATCAAAACAGCGGACATAAAAATCCAAAAAACATTCATAAAATCAGAAAATTCAAAATCATATCAAAATCCAAAAACATTCAACAAAACATAAAACATCAAAAACATGGTATCTAAACTATGTCATCTTTGAGCTTAAACATAGACAAGGCTAGTCTTTGATCATCCCCCGAGACACAAAAACACAAAAACATTCAAAAAACCCAAAAAATCCATCCATCTCATCTTGATTTCACCCACAATAAGCATCATCCATAATAAATCAATCGTCACCTTCATCCCTTGGCAATACAACTAAAAACAACCACAATAATTAGCAAAAGCAAACTTCAAACGCAAAATCAAACTCTTGATCATTAGAAAAAATGTCAATCGATCTTATATCAATAGCCTTTCAAACAACCTATCAACTTGCCACCATCCATGAACATGTCCTAGGATGCATCCTTCCTACATTGGGAATTATCTTTTGCAATCACTTTGGATTCTTATCATAAACAAAACACATTCCCTTGGCTAGAGGTATGAAGAACATTGACTTGTTTGTGTAATTGATCTTTTCTTTTGATTTATCTTATTGCACTCATTCCAATAACCTCTCGATGATGTCTATCAAAATGATTTAGAGAGAAAGGAATGGGGCACTGATCATTATCTTTCATTTGTTGTGCTTGTTGGATGTTCTTATAATATAACTTGGTGAATACTTGCTCTGTTAGGTATGTATGGAAGGTGTTTTGGGCAGCTTGTTGATTATTGCATTGATAGGTTATACCTTTATGTGTTTTGGTATGAGATGTTTTAAACTTCTGAAGTGCATCCTAGAAAATTTTTTGTATGTCGGGTGTGAACAAGAATACTCCTATCTATTTTTCAAGTCAAAGTCCATCTCACTAGGTACAACACCATCTTGGTTATCTATACCTTGATGCATCGTATCTATGTGTTTTATCAAACATAAGGTAAGTAAGCCCTTTTAAAATCCCAATTCTTGATAAGCAATACATCATCATCATCATCCATCACCATATCTAATAAAGTCGCAATGACTCATGGACTTGTTGGAATTCTACATCTTCTTAGAATCAAGGGTTCATCCATCTTATTCTTCTTCTTATATCCATCTTATTCTTCTCATTCTTCTATCTTTACTAACATTTCTATCCAAGTATCAAATCTGTGTGCTATCTCAAAATATACATGAGGCTATCCATGGTTGATGACTGTCTATACATCATCATAATTGTCTACATCAAACATTCAAGATTTCTAGTCCTCTCTGAGCTGAACTGATCTTGAATCTTTATCACGAGCTCAACCCTCAAATCAAACTTTTTGCTCGATCTCTCGAGGAGGCAGTGTACCAGTATACCTCTTTCCGCTAGGGCATCCAAAAAAATCATAATTTTTTTGAATTTTGATCTCGGAAAGGTTATTCTTTGAACCAATATAGCAAGTACATTGCTTCAAAGAGGGGAAATGTAGACACATAAAATATACATGCATTTGATCTTGATTCACTAATTTCAATTCATCCTTAATCATCCCTCTACTAACCATTTTGATCGAATAATCTTTATCTGATTAAAATTCATCATATTTCCTCTTTTAATTAAATAAATCAATCTGTATTTAATTAAATCATATTTTCCCTTCTAATTAGATAAATCAACTTTATTTAATATTCTCCTCTTAATTAAATATATCACTCTGTTGATTAAATCATATTCTTCTCTGTAATTAAATAAATCAATTTTCTTTAATTAACCTCTAAAGTCATTCCCTTTAAATTAAATAAATTAATCCTTATTTGATTTAAATCTAACATCAATCTCTTTAATTAAATAAATCCAACTTTATTTAATTAAATCTCAAAATTCATATTCCTCTCATTTTGATTTATTTAAATCCTAAAATCTAAGTCAAAATTCAAAATCGGCTAATCTCCACCTAAATTAATCAAATCTTGATTAATGCTAATCGTAATCACTCCAATCCTCTAACTATTGCAACTTGTGCAATAAATCAATTTATTTAATTTATTAAATTTTCCTTTTTCATTCAAAAAACGCATCAAGAGGGAATATTCTCCAAATTTGAATTCTCCCTCCTGAGTGTCTTATCCTCCAACATGGCATTAACTCCTCTTAAATTGTCTCTTACATGTCTCCAACTTGGCATTTAAGACACTTTCTTCTCCCTCCACAAGCCAACTTTCAAATTCAAATATCCACCTAATAGCATTTATCATGCACATTGACCAAAATGTGCTCCAACTCTCTACACTAGCATGTTGACAAGTGACATAATGTTGTTGGCTTATGTTTAGTCCCACATCCTTGATATCTTTCATTTCTCCATTCTTGTCTTCTATAAATAGAGATCTCTATTGTATTTGAGGACACAACTTCAAGCAAGCTCATTATCCACAATCTTATGCACAAATTCATTATTGTCATTTGAATTCATAGCATCTTGAAAGCATTTTCGTCACTTAGCTTATCAAGGGTTGGGGAAGGGTTACTTTCCACATCAAAGTAGCACCAATCCACTATGGGATAGGTTTGAACATACTTCACATGCTTTCAATTAGTCTCTTTGGTATTTTAGTGCTTTGTTTGCATTATTTAGTATGATCCAATATCTCATAGAAATGCTAGTTTTACTTGCTTTACATGGACTAACAGTACTAATATGGTTCATTGTTTGAAGTTTGTGGAATTTAGTGTTTACACTAGCAATAGGTTGTGGGTAGCTTTTCTAGGTGAAATTTCTAGTAGGCATTTGAAATGCATGACAAAGAACAAGCATTATTTGGGAATTATAGTAATGAAGTGGATATTGGGGAGGGATTGCATAGAATATGAGGATAAGTATTGGGTAAATACTAACATTTTCTCTCATTTCATTGCCTCTTTGCTTGACATATAGGTACCCAAGTAGATGATCCTATGACTCACAATGGAAATCTTCCCAAAGCTTCTACCAATTGGCCTTGGCGGTTGTGATCCAAATGCGATTGTATGGTATTGGTTTCCCCACATCAAGTTATCTCCTTGAGACACATTGAGGAATCGCGGTGGTATGTGGGTTCCCATTCCTAAGCGGATTCCATTATGGCGATAGAATAGCACCACTAGAGAGTTTCTTGTGCCACCACCACTTCCCTCTGCGATGCTTCTGATGTGGTACTTATTCTATAATGGAATTGATTTTCCAACTTGGCTTACAGTTGTTTCCTCCACCTCTTGTCATTGGTATCATTGATGCTCACATTGCTATTCGTTGCACTTACCCGCTTTGCTAAAAGGTTGTTGATGAAGTTGTTCCTAATGCTGCTGATGTTGATGATGTCATTCCTATTTAAGAATGAACTATTTTCTTCTATTTTTTGTATATATGCCTCAGAAGGCTTTTAATACATATGCTCAAAAAGTTGCTTAGTGTATATATATATACTCAAAAAGTATGGCGTAAGAGTCATTTTGGAATGTAATATCAAAGTATATATTACTGTATAATGAATATATAACTCTTTTATCAATTTTTGTCTCTTTTGCTTTCTCTACTTCTTGTATTATGGGTTTCATTCTCTACTTCTTGCATTATGGGTTATGTTTAGAAAGATTGGTCAAACAAAAAACACAAAGGAAACTTACATAATTACATATCTACACTAGAAAAATAATAATGAAGCTTAATTGAACAATTTGAGGTGAATTCCGTTAACTGGAATTCCCAATGCTTATTTTTCCATATTTTCTAATTCAAATGCATTATGTTGCTTGCATTGAATAATGTGAAAAAGGGCCTTCCCACAGGATATCAAACTTTCTATGTAGGCCAGGCTTCGCGACCCTTTCATTGAATTTTAGCACTAGGTCTTCGCATTTAAGACCTTGGTCAAAGGTCTTCTTGTCAAACCACCTTTTAACCACCTATTGGAAGTTAGACATGACTGTCAGGAATTTTTCTCTCTTCTCTTGCACCTCCAACAACTCAGCCAAACATACCTCCATGGCTCCATTTTGTTCAACCTCTAGAGACTTGAGCAACTGCGGTGCGGGAATTTCCATGGAGATGGGAAATATTGCTTCCTTCTCGTATACCAGCTCGTACGATGAAGTCTTAAAGACTTGTTTAGGAGTTATCCGGTCACAGGAGGTGTTGTTGAAGAATTACTACCACTCTCTTTGATGATCGACTGATTCTTTTAATGAGTCAAACTAAATTTTTATTAGTTGACTCGGCGGACCTCGACTCATACAGAGTGGTATTTGAGAAGATAATGTTTAGAGATATTCCTTATTCAAGTGCAAATTGACATACCTTTGAACCCAGGAAGGCCTTTGTGTTGTCAGAGATGATGGTCTTTGGTAGGCTGAACCTTGTCACCAGTTCTTCAAGAAAGTTCACAATCTTCGCCTTCATCACATTCTTCAAGGGCATGGCCTCAATTCATTTGGTAAAGTAGTTTGTAGCCATGAGTATCCATTTGTGTCCAGCATTGGAGGTGGGGTTAATCATTCTGATAAAATCAAGGCCCCATTGTGCAAAGGGTTCATCTACCACTATCGGATTGAGAGGCATTGCTGAGTTTTTCCTTCTTCCTGTGAAGAATTGGCATTCCTTGCAAGCCTTAACTAGAGAGTGTGAGTCATTGAACAATGTAGGCCATAAATATTTGGCACAGATAATTTTGATGGTGGTGGTCTTTGCAGAGAAGTGTCTGCTTGCGTAACTATTGTGAAATATGTCTAGAATTTTCTTTGCTTGCTTTGTGGTGACGCACCGCAGGAGGACACCATTGAAGTTCCTTTTGAAAAGGACTCCTTCGATGAGAACATATCTTCTATTCTGCAATCTATAGAATCTTCTCTTCTAAGAAGGGAAGCCCATCGGATATTTCCCAGTCTACATATAAATCTCATCCTATCCGCCAACCAATAGCGGAAACTTAGATTAAGTTCATCATGACTTTTCGGGTTGTTCCTCCACGGTGATACTTCTTTGCCATGTTCGGATAATCATAAAATCCTCTTCCTCATATGGTCTTTTTTGGGCTGACCTCAATGTCGGTTAGGGATTTTGGTAATCGGTTGACCCTTTTTACGTGATTTATCCTTCCAGCCCAGTGTATTCACGTTGCACACTTTAGAATGCAGCATATACCTTCACCTTGTTTGTAAGAAATAAGGTATCTTCTTCTTTAGCCCCTTAACAATGGAAAAATATTTCCTTTCAACGAAGTTGTAATTCATCTCATAATCCTTTAACATACAGGAGTGGAAGGCTGTTGGATGTTCTCACTTTCCTTCATAATACTTTTTGGTCAGAACAATAGTGATACTAGATTTCCTATTGAATACATACATTATGAATTCCTTTGATAGGTCTGGGTTTACCAGAATAGGAGATGAATAAATAGCATCATTAACCTTCTCAAAGGTTTCTCTAGCCTCTTTTGTCCATTTGAACAATTTATCCTTCTTCAGCATCAAGATAATAGGTCTAATTAATCCTACAAAACCAAAAATGAATTTGCTTACGAAATTTACCTTTCGAAGGGACTAAGCTCCCCTTCTTGTTGGCCCGGTGCAGGAAGCTCCACGATTTCCTTCACTAGCTGGGTCAATTGAGATTTCATCCTTGGACACCACATTTCCCAATAGTTTTCCTTGTGGAACTCCGAAAACACATTTTTCGGGTTTAGGGATACCCCAATCTCTTGGAATCTTTTAAAAACCATTTCTAGATGGTCAAAATGATCATCTTTAGACTTAGAGAATACAGTCAGATCATTCAATTAGATCAAGATAATCTTGTTGATCAATTCTCTAAAAGCAATATCCATTGCCCATTGGAAAGTAGCTCTCGCATTTGAGAGACCGAAGGGAATTTTTGCGTAGGAAAACATTCCCCACTTAGTAGTGAATGTTGTTTTATGTTGGTCTTCCTCTTTTACCTGGATCTGGTTGTAACCAGCGAAGCCATCCAGTAGAGAAAACATTTTTGAGCTAGCCATTGTTTGCAAGATAGACTCTATGGAGGGAAAGGGGTAGTGGTCCTTTAGGGATGCTTTGTTCAGGTCCTAAAAATCAACACACAAATGGATGTCTCCATTATTTGTCTGGACAGGAACCAAGTTGGACACCCATGTGCTATGCTTGATTGAGAAGACGATCTGGGATTGAATTAGCTCTGTCAACTCTTGTGCCATCAAGGCTTCAATCTTCGGATTTACTGGTCTTTGCTTTTGGAAGATAGGTTTTTCTCCTTTTATCAGTTCTATAGTATGTTGGATGATTTCAGGATCATATCCCTTGAGCTCATCATATGACTAGGCCACTACTCCTTCATATTTTTCAAAAAAATGGATGAGTCTTTATTTATCATGATGCGGGACATCCTTTCCAACCTTGAGCTTCCTTCCATCCCCAACCTGAAGATCCACATAGTTGCTTTTGTTCGCTATAAACTTCCTCTTGTCATTCCTTGCATCATCACAATTGAATAGGTTTTTGAGAGTGACTCTTCCTTTTGGAAGCTTGTTGGACCTCAACTGAATAATTTTCCCTTCATAGGCCTCGACAATTTTTGATTGGAGTTGCTCAGAGAACTCTTCGGAGTGTTGAATGAATGAGGCGATGTGTTCATCACTTTTGAACACTTGCCAGCTCTAGTCATTATTTGGGCTTGCAAGTCAGACAATCACTCACATAGAGTGTACGTTATCAATTAGGTAAAAAATAGGGTCAAATTGAGATCCTATTATTGCCATACAATCTGCAGCTGTATTTTGCTATCTAAGCACTATCTAGATATTGAAGGCTTTAAATCTCTCAATTAGATCCCAAATCTATGTCAATAGGATCTCATGAAAACATTCTTTTCTGTGAAGGCTCTCAGAGCTTGATTGACTAGCTCTGATTCTCACGGTATCATTATTTGAACTTGCCAGCCGCTTTACGCAGGGCTTCGGACCTTGCACTAGGCCTTCATATTGAGCTTACGTTGTTCGAATAGAGGCCCGAAAGAAAATATACCCTAAAATTATTTTCATTGGATGGGGATGTCAAACATATCCTGGATCCTGCACCAACTTTACATCTTGCTCCATCAAAATGTAGCGTCCATAGCTCTAAGGATTGACCACCCTCAGATTCCTTCATGACTTCTGGAATCGCTTGATCTTCATCATAGATGACATAGGTTCCCAATTTGGTTGCATGATACTTTCCGAAAGGACCAATGTCTATATATTCACTCAAGAGGACCTCTTCTTGATCAGTTTGGTCTCTGGTCACCTTCTCATCCTATAGTAGCTTAGTACAACACATTTCCTCTTTGGTGATAGAGGTATGAGCAGCCTCAAAGTTGATCATGGCTTCATCTGCTACATGTTCTAAATGTAGAGGTTCAAACACTATCTTCATTTTAGCTCCATGTTTGGTCCTGAGGATCAAGTTTGACCAATCCAAGGAAAGATATTCACCTATCTTGGAAATGAATTCTAGGTATAAGCAAAGACCAAACATGGGAATGCCTATAATCACAATATCTTATGGAATGTGTCTGAGGGAAGGAGAATCTTGATCAAGGGAAGGTTCTTAATGAGACCTATGGTTTCAACCTTGTTCCCATCAAGCTGCATAACCATTCTATTTAAAGGTTCATAGCTAATTCCTAAGGCTTCAACTATTTGCTTGGGCATGACTGTGGTACTAGCACTAGAGTCAATCATAGAATTGTGCAACAAATTCTTACCCACAATGAGAGTCAACAAGAAGGGTTTCGATTTAGGCTTACTTTTACTTTCAGTAGAAGCTTCCTCTCCACTATTTGTGAGAACTTTAGCCTAAGGTGGAGAATCGATGACCTTCCCTTTGGAGGGTTGCTCTGTTGGCTCCTTGTTGGTATCTTCGAGTAGGACCTTCTGCAACAATGACTTCTACTCCAGAATAGCTAAGATATCCCAAAGAGATATATTAGCAAAGGATTTATTCAATTGTTCCACCACATTGAATCATGGTAGATTCAAATATAGAAGTTGATAAACCAACCTCATAGACGGTGGTACCACAAAAGAAATAATATCACAAAGAAAGATATCCAAAACAACAAAGAGATGCTGCTGCCAAGCCTCAAGAGAAAAATGCATTAAGAGAATGGGCAGATGCGATGAGATCAGTCCTTAAGAAAGGATATCAAACCCTAAAAGGAAACCCTAGTGTGCACACTTATTAATGTGCCTAAGTTTAGCTTAAGTAAAACTAAAGTGATAAGTGACTTAATTAATTAACTAATATGATTAAATTAATTAAGTAAAATAACTTATTACTATAACAAACCCCCCCTTAAGATGAACTTAGGAAGTAGCTAAAATAGTAAGGAAAAGAAGCATGAAAGAAAAGATGGGTCCTGACAACAAGGCCTGATCGAGGGTACTCATTTACATATGCAATGAAAACTAAATCGAACGGGGTAAAGGAGAAAACCACATGGGAACAAAACTCCTCCCCAAAATAGAATGCAATAAACTACCTAAGTGATGAAAAATGGATGACTCCATAAGACCCCCCAAGGACACCATTCATCACAAAGATACATGAAAAAACCCAGAGAGGGAAGAAACATGCCATAGCCCCCCCAAAATGAAGTAGCTCCAATTTTTTTGAAGAAACCACATCTCCTAAAAGAAGTGAGAGGGAAGAGGCCTCATGAATGCAATCTCTAAAGGTGAATTAGGTGTAGCCAAGATGTATCCATAGAATCGGGTGTGACCTCAACCAATGAATAAGTCAAAGTAGGTGAAGACTAAAGAGAAACCTCCAAAGATGATCAACTAGGTCTTGTTGCACTGAAATAGAAGAAACCACATATGTAGCCATAGAAGTATCAACAACTACAATAGTAGGTGGAGGAGATGGAATGGATGGCTCAAGAATCGGATCTGAAGTGAGAACACCAATGTTCAAGAAACCAAATGTCTCCTTTTGAATGGTGATTCACACACTAGAAGTGTGATGAACACACAGCTGGGAACAAAAAGTGCCATCGATGTAATATCTACAAGGAATACAAGCTGAGATAGAGTGATCCACCACCTAGTAGCAATAACCACTCTACTCTCCAAGTCTTTGGGTGATAACTAGAATTAGGGTATGATCCCATTACCTCCATGGTGATATGATATGGAAAGAAGGTTATTTCTTTAAAAGAGAACACACAAGACATCACGAAAGTGTTGTCCCCAAAATAATGGACCTCTTCCTTGTGGCCACTCATGTATGTATTTCCCCATAAAAATAGGAACATCTTTGCCAAGGCTCAAAGGAAGTGAGCATAGGCGTGAGGTGCCATATGATGAGATGCTCCTAAATCTAGAAGTCATCTCTCCCTTATCTAAGACTTGAATAAGCATAAAGAGCATGTCCCTTCATATCTGATGAAGTATGTAAACTAGTTGTGCCCATGTCATGTTACTCTAAAGAAGAAGAATGAGGGGAAGGAGATGATGTAGACATCCTAGAAGGAAAATCAATCTGGTGTTTCTGAAGAAGATGCTTCAGCTCATTAATGTCCTTCTTATAACAACTATGTTCTACATGTCCTTCTCTCTTGCAATATGCACATGTAACCTTCTCCTTCTTAGATGATTTCCCCTTAGAAAAGGAGGATGAATCTGAGGACTCCTTTGGCTGCTCATGAGATTTGTAATCCTTTTGTTTCTATTTTTGTTTCTTTCCTTTGCTTATAGAAGCCTTTGGATCTTTGGGCACCTGTGATGCAATAAGTGCCTGTGATGTCGAAGGTTTCAACTTTCCCATGCTAGACAACTTGGTCTACTCTTAAGTGAGAGAAGAAGAAAAATCATCAAGGGAAGGCATAGTAAACCTAGTACCAAGAGCATCCCTAGTGGCATAAAAGGTAGATACAAAAATTGAATAACCTGGTCCAAGCTTAGAAAGAATGGACAATATCAACTAAGAGTCCAGCTTCTGAATACCACACTATGTCAAATTCAATCTAAGAGACTTGAGTTTAGTGAAAAAATCCTGGATGCTGTCAAAATCCCTAGGATTTAAGCCAATAAGCTCATTCTCCAATTGGAATCCTCTCATAGTATCCTGCTTCCCAAACAAAGACTCCAAAGAAGTCCAAATCTGATGGGGTGTAGTGCAAGACTCAACATGAAAAAGAAGATTGAGAGAAATAGATAGACATAAAGTACCAAAACCCTCATCACACCTATTAAACCACTTTCTCTTTTCAGTAACACCTATAGGTTCAACTTATGTACCCATGGTCACCCTATACAACCCTTGGTGCATCAAATGAATCTCCATTTATTTTTTCCAACCAAAGTAGTTGAATGGCGTAAGGGATACAATATTATGTGAATCCATGATAAAAAAAAAATATTATATACTCTCAATACAAAAAAAAAATCTCTTTGATCTAAAAAAAAAGCCTGAATAGCATGTTTCCCAAGAAAATAACCAAAGAGGCGGATATGAAAAAAATTAGATGCAGTGGAAATTTTTAGAAAAATTCAGCTCTTGTGAGATCTATGCTTAGAGACAAAGTTAGCTTCGATGTTGTGGGGAATGGAAAAAAAACAGTCCAAATGCAAAGTTATGCCTCTTGGGTGAAAAGCAACACGCTTCTAACTTGACAAGCAAAAGGAATCAAACTAAAAAATCAAAAATTGGAGCCTCCACCATTAGATGGGTCTTAGAATCAGCTTTGAATGCCTATTAGTTTACAAAAATGGGCAAAATGAAAATGTACACCCAAGGTACAAAAGGACTCAAATTACTAACCAAGCACGCGCCGGGAGTTAAAAAAAATGGCCCCTAGTCGGATGTAGGACCAGGGGGTTGGCGGTTGGGGGTTGGGGCAGAGACCCTGGTCACCCACATGACCAAGTGGTGGGGGCTGGAAGGCCAGTGCGGCTGGGCATGTAGCGCCTGGTCCGCAATAGGATCATAAGCTGTTGATTGAAGCCCATAGGGGCTAGCGGTGGATGAGTGGTGGTGTATGGGCGACAGTGGTCATTGGGTAGCATCGCGATGACTGCTTGGTGGCTCTGCCTTTTAAACTATGAGCACTTTTTATAAAAAAATTTTATTCTCGTGCCTCATGAAGCATGTTGGGGAGGTCGTACAACTTCCCTATCAATTTTTTTTTTCCTTTTTTGTCAACTACTCCAAAATCGACCAAACAATAGGTGTTTCTAGGTTTTTTGGGTGCTCTGATTAGGATGGTAACCTCTATTTTTCCCAAAAATTCCTAGAAAAAAGGCTACCCCCAGATCTTGCAAAAAAGATGCCTGGCTTGAAACCCTTGCACTTAAAAAGCACTATAAGGTAATATCCTTCAAAAGATGAACATGCAGCTATAGATCTGAAGCTCTAATACCATGTAGAAGTTGATAAACCAACCTCACAAACCCCAGTGAACACCTATAAGCAATAACCTATCACAAAGAAAGATGTCCAGAACAACAAAGATGCTCTGAAAGCCTCAAGATAAAAATGCATTAAGAGAATGAATAATTACAATGAGATCAATCCTTAAGAAAGGAGATCAAACCCTAAAAGGAAACCCTAGTGTGCACACTTAATAATAATAGTTAATTAATTATTAATGTGCCTAAGTTTAGCTTAAGTAAAACTAAAGTGATAAGTGACTTAATTAATTAACCAATATGATTAAATTAATTAAGTGAAATAACTTATTACTCTAACATCAAAGGATTTTGTTCCTTAGCCCGTATTATGAAAATCTCCTTTCGTGGCTAAAATTGTCGTGCAATTTTGGAGGTACTAGGAGTTTGGTCGGGGACACTTTTCGGTTGCAGGATGACTGGTTTGCCCATGAATCTTCTCTTTGAGTGAGTATTGTAATTAGATTGCACTTGCAGGGCCTTTGGTGTGGATGCATCATTTGTAAAAACTGCATCTTATTCTTCCATCCATGAGAAGAGCATTTGGTCAGGAGCTATATCTGTCTCTTGCTCCAGGGACATTCCTTGCATTTGTGCAGTGAGCATCACATTTTCCATTTTCAGAGAGGCATATACTTAACCTCCTAATTCTGATGCCATGCCTTGATTGTGTTGTTCCACCACTCTTTGTTGTAGATTGTCACATGGGAAATTTTGAGGGATATGTGCTTCGTTGTAGGGGAAGCACCAAGGATTGATGTCATTGGCAAGGATATTTTTCCCTATTGTCAGCTCTCTACTCGAGTTTGGGTGATCATTCTGCAACAAAGTAGGCATTGAAATCATATAATTTCTTGTTTGATTTTGTAGATTTGTGCGTGAGCCTCCTTGGAACTGATTTTTCTAGTAGGAAGGTCTTCTGCCTTTATAAGTTTGGTAAGTCAACTTTGGAGGCATGGACTAGTTCTACTTGATGGTAGTTATTTCATTTGAGATGTTCCGCAACAACTCCTTGGCATCAGTCATCTCATCTTTTAAAGAATTAGACATAGAAGCAATGTTCTACAACGCGCTTTGATATGCATACATAGATTGGGGAGGAGCAACCGCATCAGTAGAAGCTATCTCCTGGGCGGGAATCAACAACTCTACAAATATAGGAATAGTAGGTCGAGGCAATAACTTTCTAGAATTGATCAATTATTCTCCACCTGAACAACAACGCTATATGCACTTGGCAAGGTGTTCCCACCAAGGGACTGGATCATCACTGAAATATCAACATTGAGAGACTTTAGATAGAATATGAATGCCAAATCTGTAGGAAGAGGGATTGCAAGTTGAATCCTTTGCCAAGTCATGTGAAACTAGTCATTAAAGTCAATCATGGCTTCTTAAGGGTCCCGCTTTATGGTTGCTAGCTACTAAAATAGTGAAGACCGATCTCCATTATTTGTAAACTGCTTGTAGAAAGGATCTCCAAGCTGATCCCAGGTACCGATAGTATTAGCTCCCAAAGTATGATACCAATCTAGCGCTCTGCCTTTAAAAGAGGATCTGAGCAACCTTAGCGCAATATTTTGGTTGATAACACCATGCACCAAACACACGTCTTCCACATCTTGTAGGTGTTTAGATGGTGTTTTCAAGCCTTCCTTGGTGAATTTTGGTACAACTTTTAAATAAGAGGTTGGGATAGGGGCCCAAACAGTGGGTTCCACTTGTGCTATAAGAGGGCTTCTGACATCCCATGCCGCATAATTTTTGTTAGCAATTGGAAACATGGCTAGTGGAGGGATCAGAACGTTCACTAGATGGGTTCTTGTTTGTACTGTTACCAATGGTGGCACTAGCAGGCCAAGGTTGTTTGTTGTTTGGGATCTAGTAACAAGTCTATGACTCATACACCCACTTTAGATTTAGATACATTTAAATAGTCCCACCGGACATGCCAGAAAAAGAACTGTTGATGCCTAAAAATGCTAAGCAACATCCTTATGGGAAACTCAGTTAATGGGGGGACCAATTGTGCTAAACTAAGTGACCTCTAAGTTTTTTAAAGAAGTCAGCTCCTTCTATAATTGGGGGGATGGAAAGGGAAAAGGAAGCAAATATATAAAATAAAGGTCAAATCTAAGGTGATGTGCCAAGATGTAAGTTAGTAAGCACAAAAAATATTCCCTTTCGGTGAGATTTAAGGGCCCATTCAATAATCTACATGTCCAAAAATGACAAAAAGCATAGATGAAAAACCCAAGAAGTCTATTAAATAACATAAAATAAATTCCATACACATTCACTGAAAAGAAGAGTCGAAGACATGGTCTGAATCAACAAACTTATATTGAAATTATAGAAGTTTTGCAAATAAACTACTTAGTACAATAACAACACAGTATAATCTTTTGTCAACTAACTAAGAAATAGAGAGGCTGAACAAATGGGATAGTATGTGAATCTTAATATAATAATAAAACACAATACAAAGGCCTGGTGTATTTCAATAATTTTTTTGTGTATTCTCTAAAATATTTTTTGGAAACTTAAAGCAGTATATATATAAAATCATCCCACCATCTAAGAACCTGTAACTGAAAAGATTCCCAAGCACGAGCAATGATGTTCATTGCAATGATTTCCCAAGGCCATTGCAATAAAAAAGATTATGAAACATAGAATGTAGTGGCCTTCAAACAAGATTCGTCCCTCTGTAAATGATGATTGTGGTCCCAGGAAGAAGTAGAATAATTCCCATGCATACACATGTCGCTCACCCACAGATTTTGTTAGCACACATGGCGACAGGATGGGGATTGTAGTTCATCCTTCCCTGCAATGAAATTCCCCATGAAGAAGACATGTTGAGGAGTCTTCGTCTCAAGCATTGACTGTGGGGTCCACCAAAAGGTGCCCATGAAATGATGTTATGTGGCATGTGGGCAGAGCTCGGTAGAGAAGCAAAGGGGATCAGGCTCACAAAGGCCCATGCTATTGACACGTGGAGACATGGCACCTGGCTCGATAAAGAAGAAAGGAAGGAAATCTTTCCATGGAGCATGTGGTGGACATGTGGAGCAAGTAGGTGAAACTCTCCAAAAAGGGCCTAGAGATATTCAAACACATGAGGTGCGGGCTAGGACTAAGCAAAACAATAACATCAACTTGAAGGGAGCTCTAGGGATTTTCAATCCACAAAGCCCTTGAAGGCTTCATCTCACAAAGGCCATTCACTAAGGCTTGTTGTGAGAAACCTACAATAAAATATTTCAATGTAATTCAACCTCAACTCATCCTTTACCCACCTTCACATAAGTCTCAACCTCCAAATCAACCTGAATTTACCCTTTACCCACCCCAAAATAATCCACAACCACAACAACCAACCCCAAAACCCTTACCTTTGCCTAATCCCATATTGCCTAGTGCTCCTCAATTAACTTCAAATACTAAGGAGTATGATATTTTTGAGAAACTTAAGAATACTCCTGCAAATATATCCCTTTGGGACCTAATTTAGAGTTTTCCAAACTATCACACTATGCTTCAAACAACATTGCAACAAATAGCGGTTCCTTTTGGTATGAATGCAAATGATGTGGCAGCTCTAATACAAGGAATGAATACTGTTAACATAAACATTACATTTCATCAACATGAGTTCCCTCCTTTAGAAGGAAGCAAAATGAGGCATTTATGACAATAGCCCAATTCAATAGAATAAGCATTGAAAGGACCCTTGTCAAAAATGGATCAACCCTTGATGTATGGAGTGTGAAACTCTTAGATAGATTGTGTGTGGAAAAATCCCAAATCAAACCCGATTCCTTATCTATTAGGGGATTTGATAATATCACAAAGCAATCAGTCAGTGTGATTACCTTAGTTATTACAGTTGGAAAGGATACCTTGCAAACTCCTATTCATGTGCTGCCTTATGATCTCTCAGACAATCTTCTTTTGGGAAGACCATGGATTGATGAGATGCATGTGGTGCCTTCGACCCTTCATTGTATAATGAAGTATGTCTATACCAACAAATTCTATCAAGTTGAAATAGACCCCAAGCCTGAAAGTTGCTTACAACTTGAAAAAGGAATGACAAGTTCTCTAAATACATTGATTCCAACATCTAACATAGAAGTTATCAAGGATGACAAACAAGAAGAAGAAACGGTGTCCAACTTACTAGGCAATGATTTGGTTCATTGGAATTCACACCTTCATTTATGGGAGAGTATATAATCACTAGAAAAGAGGATGAAAAACCAAAACAAACCATGGTTATGTCAACACAAATTCAGAAAAACCTTCACATGCATCTACCTCATCTACTTTCAAAGAAATTACAAGTTACACAACTAATTTTCGATGAGATAGATTATCAAAAACTGCTAAAACAAAAAGAAATGGAAAGAATTTATGGGAGAGGCTATGAACTTGTGAAACAATTGGGCTACAATGGTAAAGGATGTGGAAAGAAAAAACAAGGCATCTGAGTTCCTGTAGAACCTAATACACAAGAGACAAAGACTGGTTTAGGATTTTTTTTTCTAAGACAAAAAAAGCACATCACCGAACATCGCTAAACATCAACACTATCACATGCAAATCAAGAACCAATATGACCATGAAGCATCCTGAATTACTTGATATGGATTTACCACCATCATGGGAGTACATTGAAAGTGATGAAGCCTTGAAAAAATATTAGGAGTATCTTCTACTCTTCCAAAGAAAAGAGTTACCTATGTTATGATTAGTAGCAAGCAACAAGCTATAGAAAATGAAAATAAGGAGAAAGACATAAGCATAGAACCATATGATCCTAAATTCCCCAAGTCAAATGCACTTCCCTTGGGAGATACAATTGATATACCAATGGATATAATTGACAAATAAAAAGTCATTAAGATAGGGAAGTGCCTTGATGATGATGAACAAGAGGATACTGCAACCTTGCTCCATGACTTTCCTGAGCTATTTGCTTGGAAATATTTAGACATGTTAGGAATTGATTTGAAGATAGTGACACATAACATTGTCCTTGTTAAAAATACTAAGCCTGTTTTCCAAAAGATACGAAAGATGATTCCTAAAGTATTTCTGCTTGTTAAAGGAAAACTTGAGAAAATCCTTGATGTTGATTTCATTCACCCTATCGATTATTCTCCTTGGATCTCAAACATTGTCATAGTTGCAACACCTGACAATCGTATTAGGATGTGTACGGATTTTTGTGACTTGAATAAAACCTCTTTAAAAGACAATTTTCCCCTTCCTAATATCAACATGATAGTGGATTCAACTGCGGGACATGCTTTGTTGTCATTCATGGATGGATTTTTAGGATATAATCAAATCTTCATCAACCCACAAGATCAATATAAGAACATTTATAACCATTTGGGGGACATTTTGTTGGGTTATGATGCCTTTTGGATTCAAGAAAGTAGGTGCAACCTATCAATGAGCCATGACATTGATATTTCATGATTACATACATAAAATCTTGGAAGATTATGTTGATGACATCTTAGCTAAATCATAAACAAGAAAAGACAATGTGAATGTCCTTCGAAAGATCTTTGAATGGATGCAAAAATACATGGAACTAAATCCAAAAAGTGTGTCTTTGGAGTAGATAGTGGAAATATTTTAGGGTTTATCATATCTCATAGAGGCATCGAGGTGGACACAAAGAAAATTGATGCTATAATTAACATGCCACCTCCTAGAAATATTTCTCAATTATGCACATTACAAGGGAGAATTCAAGGCATCCATCATTTTGTGGCATCTTTATCTAATAAAACATTACCATTTACACATCTCAAAAAGGATGTGCAATTTTCTTGGAACGAGGATTGTAAACATGCCTTTGAGAGTTTGAAGGAATACCTTGCAACTCTGCCCATTTTACAACCTACTATGCCAAGCAAACCATTCATCCTTTATATAGCCACATCAACCCATGCTCTCACAACATTGTTGGCTTAGCAAGATGAAACCGATAAAGAACATCCTATTTATTACATTAGTTGAACTATAATAGATTATGAAAAATGATACACACCAATCAAAAAACAATGTTTGGACCTTGTATTTGCTACCAGTAAGTTGCGACACTATTTACTAAATGTGGAAATACAAGTGATCACAAAATTTGATCCTCTCAAACATGTTTTTAATAAAAAAGACTTATTAGGATAGCTAGCTAAGTGGTTGATATTGTTGACTAAGTTTGACCTTAAGTTTGTTTCACAAAAATCAATCAAGGGTCAAGCCTTGACTGACTAGTTGGCTGACACTCCTTCTCCTTTAGCATTACCTAGCAATGAGTCTTTTCCCGACGATAATGTGTTTCCAATAGAAGCTCATACATGGGAATTATATTTTGATGAATCTAAGTGTAGAATACGCTTTGGTGTTGGGGTTATACTAATTCCACCCGCAGGAAAGCCTATTCCCTTGTCATATCAATTGAATTTCCTATGTACAAATAATACAACTGAATATGAGGTGTTAATTATTGGATTGTGTGCTGCTTTAATCATGGGTGTCAAAGATATTAAGATCTTTGGTGATTCACAATTAGTAATCAAACAAATAAATGAAGATTACCATGCAAAACATGACAAATTATCAAAATATAAGGATCTCACAATGACCTTGTTGGAAATTTTTGAATCATTCACCATTGATAACATCCAACAAAAGGATAATCGACATGTAGATGCAATGGCAAGTGTAACTCCTCTTATATCACCTCAAGATCCTTCAAAAGACTTCACGTTTACTGTTCACCCAATCATGAAACCTTTGATCGCTGATAAATCAAAAGAAGTGTTCACAAAAACCAAGAAAGACTTGAGTAAATGGTATGATACAATGTATAGCTATTTAAAAGATGGTACCATTCCCAAGCCAACAACAAAAACACCCAAACTTTCTTACGAAAGTTAGCAATCAAATACATAATCCTTGATGATGTATTATATAGAAGATCCTTTAACGACATTTTACTTTAGTGTATTAAGGACTCTATAATCACCATAGCACTTGCATAGGCCCATGCAGGCGCTTGTGGAGGTCATTTTGGAGGACAATCTCTAGTACAAAAACTTGTTCACATAGGATATTACTGGAGACACATGGAAAAATATTGCTTCGTGTATGTTAAGAGATGTCACAAATTTCAAGAAAACAACAATTTGATTCATGCTTCTGCTTTTGAGCTTCAGTCTCAAATCCCTATTTGTCCATTCTCCTTGTGGGGATTGGATCTAATTGGGAAAATCTCACCACCTTCCTCTGTTGGAAATACATTTATTATTACAACAACAAATTATTTTACAAAATGGGTAGAAGCTATTCCTCTTTGATCCACGACTACTGAAGTAATATGTCATTTCATATTGGAACACATTATTGTTTGCTTTGGACTTCCTTCTACATTAATTTCAAACAATGGGACGCCATTCAAGAACAATGATGTGAAGAGATTCTGAAGCATATTTAATATCCAACATCACTTTTCCACACCGTACTACCCACAATCTAATGGTCAAGGTGAAATCACTAATAAGACTCTTGAACAAATCCTCAAGAAAATTGTTAACAAACATCATAAGGATTGGCACATGCAATTATAATATGCGCTATGGGCCTATTGAACAAGCATCAGATTATCTATGGGAACAACACCCTATAATATTTTCTATGGTACCAAGGAAATTATGCCCTTGGAGTTAGAAATCCCCATATTAAGGATTTATCTTCAAGGTCTTATCGATGATGAAACTTATAAGGAACAAAGATCACACTAGCTTGAGATGCTCCATGAACAACACATTAACGCTCTTGAGCATCTCCAAGCCTACACTAAGAATTTACAATTTCAACATAATAATCATGTCATCCCTCAGACATTTAATAAGGGTGACTTAGTCTTGTATGAAAATCAATGAAATGTTAATGCAGACTCCATTGAGAAAGGAAAATTCAGTCCTAATTGGTTAGGACCCTACATAATACACATAAGTTATGGGTCTGGCGCTTACAAAATAACAGAGCTAGATGGTACACCACTAAAAGACCCTATCAATGTTTTGCATCTACACTAGTATTATGTCTAATCCCTTTGAATAGTATGAATGATAAAGCAATGTTGTTAGAGCTATCAGATCATATCCTATATGCTTTTGCATTACTTCATTCTTGAAAAATAGTTATGTGTGTGTCTTGAGCACTAAAGTGATTATTTCATTTATTATTATAGTTACTTTAGGTTTCATGCTATTCAAGTTCATTTTGTGTGTTATGTTAGGTTAGATCCTTATAAAGATTATAGGTGCATTTCATTTAGCATAACATACTTAATCACAATGTTGCATCTAAAAGAAACTATAATAAGTTTTAATTAGATCACATAATATGTGTTAAATCATGAAGACATTCATTAAGTAATCTTATAGTGGTTATCTAATTAATCACAATGCCATTTAACACATAAAGAAAAGTAATAAAACATCAAATTCTTATATATATAAATTTTGTACATGCAATCAATAAATACAATATCACTAAGGTTTGTGACTGCTAGATCCCTCAAGATTTGGTACTCGCACTGGTCTGATAGCAGTACGTCGAGAGATGATGGTGTGTGATTGTGATCATGATCTACCAAATATAAGACAAAACTCTAAGCCTCGTATCTGTCCTAGGGCCTCTTGATGTGCTCCTGCTATTTGATCTCTCTTCACCTGTAGCCTGGCTACCTCTTAATCTAGTCTCTCAAACTTTGCTGGGGTTTGGGATGACTTTTCCTTTGATGCCACATCGGCTCGACAGACTCAACTCTTCAAACTCTCATATGTTGCACGCAGTCTCACGAATGGCTTGAGTGACTCTTGGTCTTGATCTACAATAGGTGGGGGCACATAGTCTAAATTTGTGACCTCCTCATTGACTGACGTGGGAACTATCTCTACAACTACCTATTGATAAAGATCTCACCAATCTCTCTCAACTCCTGCAAGATCAAAATAATAAACAATCAGTACACATCATGACATATATATATAAACCATAAACATAAGCACAAAATACATGCATAAATCACAAATCCTCACCAATATATATAGTAGGCTATGAACCATCAAACTCATCCTACATAGGGGGCATATAAGATATGCTAACCCCTCCATGACTATGGGTACTAATGCTTGTTGTGCCTTCTACACATGATCTAGTCATACAAATGGGTGAGGGCTCTCCCCACTCATGTGGTGCTCAATCCTCAGCTACAACCTCATCACCCCCGCTCATGGGTGGCTCCTCATCCTCATCCTCATCCTCTCCTCCATCCTAACCATCATAATCTAGATCTGCATCCTCATCATAATCCTCATCTATGACATCTATAAATATGTCCGCAGCCCTGTACCATGTCTCCTCCTACCCTCTATCTCATCTCCCTCATATGGAAATAGTACTGCATCTCCTATAGGCTCATCAATCAGAAATAAGGGAGTTGGTCATGATATTGTCCACCACTCCTCATAATCATCTGTGGCACCGAAATCATCCATGTCAAAGGCTGGAGGCATATTGTGATCTAAAGTACTTAGAGTCATTGTAGACAACATTCTCTACAGTGAACCGTACTATATCACTAGGTCTTCGGGCACTCTGCACTGACCTCCTGAAGAAGGGTCATGCCCTTGGTGGTGTCTGGACCTTCCCAAATTACCACATGACCCGATCATAGTAGAAAGGTTGTACTGCATAGTCATGATGGCCAATCAAAAATCTATCCAGTTGTAATCTCCTCATCTGTCGAGTGTGATTTGGCCACTAAAGTGTAAGCTGATATATGGTCTCCAAAGGATCTCATCCTCCTCCAGTCATTCAAACTGCACTCTCGAAAAGTGTAAATCACCATATTTCTAGAATCATCATAGAGGATAGCTAAAGGCCCGAGGGAACCCTATGGTTGTCAAACACGGGAAGCCAGTGGGTATGGAAAAAGTGATATGCTTAAGGAACCAAACCTAAAGAAGCATATAGTGTACCATGTTGTCCACCTCTTAAAAATGAACCATCCAAGATCATAGTATAAATGCACTAGGATACAGTGCACCCAAGTGTACACTATCCTGTGCTCTGCCATCCCACATATGAGATGTACTAGTCCTCCCTCTAGGTGTGTTGCACACCCATCTAGGATGAGTACTAGTGCAACTGTGTGCATCATAATCGATCTAACCATTGGGGCTCATGAATATAATAGCATTGGTAGATCAATCTGTGCCCTCACTCGCTCATCATGCACTAGTCCATTCAGGCAATATTGCATGTCATCCTTCTTCTCGTGAAATGTACGATCTCCCTAGAAGTGTACCTGCTCTCCCCAAATGAGAACTTGAAGAATGCATTGCACGTCCTCTAGAGTAATTGTCATCTCTCTAGTAGGAAGGTGGAATGTACATGTGTTGAAATTCCAACACTCGATTAGAACCATCAACATCGCATCATGGTACCTCATGGGGGGCATGAGGTATGTCCAATACATTCCTACATCTTGTAATAGCTCAATGTCCTATGATGAAAGTGTGGGGGCTAGGTCTTTGAGAAAGCTAAGTTGCTTACCACCTAGACACTGACACAAATGGGTGGGTACCTATCAAAAATACAACAATATGCCTTATAAGCAGTCTAGAAAATCTTTAATTTCTCCATTATTCATCATAAAAAGTGTACTAAAGTCCCTCTAGTGTGCTTTTCTAAAGGCCCTAGACACTTTAGACCCCTTTTGGGACACTTCGCGAAGAAACATGACACTTTGCGAACAAAAGGGACACTTTGTGAACAAATTGGACACTTAGCGAAAAAATGGGACACTTTGCAAAATAAAATTCTAGGAGCCTAAATTAACTTAGACATGCATAAAAGTCATCAAATAATTGCGTAGAAACAAGTGAAGGTAGCATAATTGACTCACCTCATGTTGACGCTCGCCATGCACCACCTGGTCTCATAGCATGTCCAGTCTCGTAGGCCTATAGTCTCATCTACTGGACATCTTTCACTCTTCTCTAGTCACTCTCACACTACAAAAGGTAAAAGACAAAGTAATAATTTACTTCACTTTTGTTCTTATGTATGTTTAAAACTAATATTTTTACTATATTAGGGTTAAAAAGTGCTTTTCATTCAAATCAACATAATGGGTACTAGAGAAATCTATTTTTGACGTTCGTTATGTTGGAATTGTGATCTGACCCTTGATATCATCAATCACCCATTGTTATGTAGCATGGAACTTGGAAATTCCCTACGATATGACTTGTCGTATTCGATGTGGCTAGATTGTTACCTTGATTCCACCTCCATAAAGCAAGCAGAATCAAGGTGGGGCGTACATCTACCCTCAAATTTGATTTCTAGAAGTTAGATAAGAGGATTTTTGTACAACTAATGAATTCATGTTGCAGGATGCAGTTCCTAATGTTGTGGTTTTGTAGATACCTACATTGGGGGCTTCATTCTCCCATCACCTGAATGAGTATCGTTTTATGAAATAAAGTATACTGTTTAGAGTCCTTTAGCTTGCATATGCACGTAGAGTCATATGGGCGCTAAAGTGGGGGCTAAATGTAGCATAGAAAATTGTACACTCTTGAAGAAAGAGGAAATTTCACACTTAATTTGGACCTATTCTGGTACCCTTGCATTAATTACTCTTCAAAAATCACCATTCATAGGCCCCTAGGACCCATTATTTTGGACCTTGAGGCTTATTCCTCTTAAAAATCATATAAAATCCTAATGAACATCATTTAAAACATTTAAATCTTAAAACCCACCTCAAAAACCTTAGGTGGGACCCATTCGCCACCTTGGGTGAATGAGTCCCCTTTGGTGGGACCCATTCACCAAGAGTGGCAAATGAGTCCCTTTTGGGTAATTTTTCAGGTTTGAGCAGGAAATTCACTTACTTAATTCAAATTTCCAATGGATGTTAGCCTTTGAGGTCTAAATAATGATAAATTAGGTGTTAGTGCCTATAAATATAAGTTTTTAGGTGACCATTTTCAAGATATCAAGGCAACCTAAGTAAGAAAATTCAAGAGTCAAATATTGAGAATCTTTCATAAGAAGATTCACAAGTCTATTTGCAACAAAGTTAAAGCTTTGGAGTAGCATTCAAGGATTTTTACAGGTCTTCAAGCTCACTTTTATTCAAGATCTAGCATTGTCAAGAGTTGATCACCTATGTGAATCATGAGGAATTCTAGGTTGGGGAGATGCAACTATCCATCAAACGAAGCCTACAGACTTGTCTTCTAAGTGATTGCATCTTCCATTGTCTTCTAACTTTTAGCCTAAGGAAGGTTTTCATATCATTAAGATTCATTTGAGGTGATTTATGATCTCCTAGAGTGAGACTTGATTCATTCAAGTTTCATTCATGCATCTTGTTCTTACATATTAGAATAGGATTGCATTATGTTTCAGATTTCCTAGTATTAGACACACTTAAGGCTAGGGTTTGCATGCACATTTCATTATCTCTTTCAAGGTTTAACTACCAAACTAGGGGTTTTACCAAGGAAAACCCCCCATTAGAAAATCCAATTATATTATGTTTTGTAGGTGTTTTCATAGATTCGAATCCAAAACTCAGCTTGGAAAGAAAGTGCAGGTGTTGGAGTATAGATCAGAGTTTCTAGTTTTTGAAAAAGTAGAATGGGACTGATTCACAATTAATGGAAAATGAGTCCCACTGAAGGTGTTTTCCAGATTAGTTTATAGATTCGAGTACCCTTTTTCTCTGAAACAACTTTCTGGGTAGAAACCTTGATCTAGGACTGATTCACCCAGGTTGGCGAATGAGTCCCAATTGGTCAAAAAGTCAACATTTCTAGATTTAGAGTTGTTTGCAGTCTTCAACACATTTCTAGGTGCACACCTTCAGTTTTATAGCTTTCTGTTTCATTTTATTTGCATTTCTAAGTCATTTTCTAAGCCATTATGCATATCACATTGTGTTTTCAAACATCTTGCATTTTCCAAGTTTTGCGTTAGTAGTGAACCCCTTTATCAGTTTCCAACCTTTAAGACAATCCTCTTTGACATATTTCAATCTCCTTTGCATTGAAATCTCAAGGGTTTTTTCTTGAGTGAAGCGTTAAGGTTTTTGTATCTCTCTCCTTTTAGGTCCAAAACCCTAGAAGTGTAAGAGAGTCCCACATACAAAAACATCCATTTCACCTTCTTTCTAAGAATTTTCTTAGTGATGAACCCCCCTTTTAATCACACCTAAGGAAACCCCCTTGTGCTATTAATTCACTCAATTGAATCATTGGGTGGAAGTCTCTATGGTTTCCTTTAATGAACTAAGAGTGAAATAGGTCTCCTTAGTAGTTCCATCTCCCAAAAGGTGGAACCCTATTTCCTTGTGTTCATTTTTGTGAACCCAATGTTTGGACACTTTCTTTTCTTATTTGGAGTACATTATAAGTCCTATATCTAGGTTAACTTTCTACTAGATTTGTATTAGTTGAATTGCATTTAGGACTCCTAAATATTGCATTAGTGGAAAAGTGCATATATAGGTTGCATTTTTGAACCTTGCATCATTGAATTTCATTAGAAAAATGTAATTACAAATAGTAAAGTCAACATACAAACTAGAAACCTTAGAAACAACTTAACATTTGTTGAATTTGGCTTAAAAACCCATGTATGGGACTCATTCGCCCACCTGGATGATTTAGTCCCTATAAAGTTGGTTTTTCTAGATTTATGGAAATTTTGTGTTGTTTGTTTTTTAGTAATTAAACCTTCCAAAAACTATAACTAGGACTCATTCACCCATTTGGGTGATTTAGTCCCGTATTAGACCTAAATCTACATTTTACAACATTTAACACTTCATTTTTGTGCTTCAGTTTGTTGTTATTAGATCTCTATTTCAGTTTTTTGAGTTTTTGTTTCATTCATTTCATTAGATCTAGCTCAATTTGGTTTCATTTCAAGTGAATTTGTAAACATAGGAATTGGAATTACAACATATCATTTATCTTGTGTTCAATGCATTTATCTTGCATTTATTGATTGTCATTTGTATGATATTTCCAACTTGGTGTCCTATTGCTAATAATATAGTGAGACACAGTTCAAGACTCATGCCATCCCATGATAACACACTCATCGTGGATCTTGGGTTATATAGCTCTTTCACTCATAGTGTTGACACTAGTTCACTAGGTATGGACCATACCCTTGAAAACTCCTTACCTTCAAGTAGTATGACAAATGTTGAAATAATGGTTGATAGTATCCCTCAAGAAAACATAATCCAAATCCATAAAGAATTAGCAAACCTACAACATCAAGTGAGTACTGAAAGCATTTCCAACACTACTATCCCTACCATAGATAACATACACCGCATGATTGAAAGTGAACAAGGAATAGAACTTTCACGTAACTTAGCTAAAAATTTTGGCAAACATATTACCTCAATGACTAGTTGTGCTCAAACTTCAAATAATTATCAAAGTCAAGGAGGAACTCAAATTCCTCCTCCTACAACCATTTCCTCTATTCCCACCTATACCAATCCTCAAGTTACCACAACAATGCAACCTACTAGTAATGTCATTCCTACCTTGGGTATTTCCACTAGCAATATTTATAATTTTGTGGCATCTCATGTCATATCTCTTACCACTTTACCTCCCATAATTTTTCCATTCAATTCCCCTTCAAACACATATACACCTCCACCATATTCACCTCCATCTCAAAACACAACCAACTATGCCATCCTTAACCAACTTTTGCAAAATGTTTCATCCCTTCAAAAAAAAAATTCCACCATAAACCAAAATCAAAATGGCCAACCTTCATACTATGTCAAAAGCAATCCCTTATCCTTGGAGATATTAAGAACACCAATACCACAAGGTATATAGAGATTCCTAGGTTTGAGAAATATGGAGGGAAAAGAGATCCTTCTACCCATGTTTCCACTTACACCACCTAATGTAGTGATTTCATCCTTGAAGATAAAATATTGGCTAAGCTTTTCCCTAGGTCCTTGAAAGATACCACTTTAGAATGGTTTTCCTCCTTATCGAATAACTCAATTCGTTCATTAAATGAAATTGTTGAGGACTTTATCAACCATTTCCAAGTTCATATGACCCCTAAGATGACATTAGCTGATTTTATGAGATGTAAGCAAAAGGATGATGAAAAGGTTATTGATTTCATTTCATGCTACCAATTGCTTTATTCCCAAATTGACATAAAGATTCTTGATCCTCACCTTCAACGAATGTTCATTGAAAACTTACAAACTAAGATACAAGATAAGCTTGGCATGATTAAGTTTCCTTCCTTCGTACACTTGTGTACTGCCCTTCGTGATTATCAAAACATAGTTAGAAGTCATGAAACAAAACCCACCTCTAGCCATCCTGAAAAGTATGAATCCACAAATCAAAACAATTACCAAAATTTTAGGAAACAACATAAAGGATTTCTTTAACTAAATCCCCCTCAACCAACCCAACATGTTGATACCCAAGTGGCTGCTATAAAGAAGACAACTCCTTTTACATTTGGAGATCCAACTAGACAATTTACTCCCTTACCTGATACCCTCCATAACACCATGTTACAACTTCTAGAGAAGAACTTTATTTCCTTACCTCTTGTTAGAACTCACGATCCTAATAATCCATTACCTCTGAACTTTAGATCAAATTCCTATTATCATTTTCACCATCAAAATGGACACGATACAAAACATTGTAAGAATCTTAAACATACAGTGCAAGAACTTATTGATTCCAATCGTATTCAAATTGGAGGTGTCAATGATCGAGGTAATAATTCTATTGCCCCTCCCAACCAAAAATTGCAAATCTTTACCAACCCTATCCCAAGTCATATTATTTCATTTGAAAAAGCTAGTAAAACTAAAAAGATTGATGTGATGAATGTTGGCACAGATGATGACAACATGGATACTAATGAAGAAATTCCTATGGATAGTGGTTAGATTGATCAAAATTCAATCTCATAAGGGCCAAATTAAAATGCCTCTTGATATTACTTTCTCACAAAAATCCATACTTAAACTTGCATTTGATGGTCCTCTTTACATAGACGACCAAATCAATGATAAGCCCACTAATGGGATATTAATTGATCCCGTATGTGGAGAGAATGTGATCACTAAGTAATTCTTACTTGTGAATGAACTCTATCAAGATACATATGATAAACCGAAAGCATGGATAAAAATGCATAATATTTTTTCTTGCCATATGATTGGTTTGATCGTCCTTCCTTTAAAATTTGGACCAAAACAATTAGATGTCTCATTCTCTATCATCCTGACATTGGATCAATTCCATGTGAAGCTTGGTTACCCATGACTATGCTCCATGGAAGTCATCCCTTTGGTTGTACATAAATGCTTAAAGTTTCCCTTTGAAAATGAAATCCTTATTGTGCACCATACTGGCTTTAATCTTGTGTCTTCTTGTGGGAATTTTTCATTGGATTTCTTTTGGCCTGAGCCTATTGAACCTATTAAACCTCGTGAAGAATTATTTTTCAAATCCTACCAAAATTTTAAGGTAAAATGTATAGTAGAATTATCCCTTCAAAACATGCCTCAACCTATGATTGAGCCTCCTATCCTTGACAAAACCATGATAGAACCAAAAACCATTCCTAATAACCAAGACCAACCCAAGACTGATCCTTTTCCTATCTCCTACAAATGACCAAGAGACAAGGGTATGTGTAGGATCATGATGGGCCAAAAGGTGGAAATATGATGGGTATGTGGCTGATAACTTTTTAACCCAAAATTGATGAAACAAAAAGGGTTTTTAAAGGAGATTCTCGCATTTCCACCTCAATATAAATTATGCTTTACTTTGAATTTAATAAGCAATTATTATTCATTTTCTATTTGAATTATGATGAAAGTCTTGATTGATAGGCTGATTGAAAAATGTCTATAGCTTTCAAATAGTATCACATTTTCTCGAATCCAAAACATGCACATTCTATGCTTTGCATAATATAGGGTTAAAAAAAGAAAAATTGAATTTCATAAAGTTTTGACCAAGTTAAGGTGGGTAGACATACAAGTTTTTATATAAAAGTTGTAATAAAAAATTCAAATTAATTATTTACTTGGAAAAAAATTACAAAAAAATATGCATCACATCGACATGAGTCCTCTACTTATATCCAAAATATTATTATTTTATTGTGGTTAGGTGGTCAGAATAAACACCTACTTATTTTTTCCCTGAAATTTAAGTACTACATTGAAATTTCAAATTTTAACCAAATAGATTTTTTTTAAAAAAAAACCTAGTAGTTTAGAAACTACATTCAATTTTCTACAATTCTATTCTTACATATTTTTGAAATAATATAGATAACTTATTCAAATTTTTACGCCAAGTTTCCTAACTCTAATTTTTGAATTTTTGCCACTTAAGGGCCTATTTTTTCCATGATGATCCCGCACATACCCACAACCAAAAACAATTTCGGTATGCCTCCTAAGATAAAACAAGTTTACAAAGCTAAAGAGAAAGTGGTTGAACAACCTTCTATGGCTCCTTCCATTTCTCCCCTTAGGGAAGAAGATAAACCTATGGTTGATAAACTCTCTCCTACACAAACACAACTTGAAAATCATACCAAAATAAATAGAAATGCTAGAGAGCGTAGGCATAGACATTGTGCTATTTCTCAAAGGTTAAATGAAGAGAAAAATAAAGAAAATCAACATCCAAACTTAGTGAAGCAATACATGAGGATTATCCCTCTTCACCACACAAAAAATGATCTTATATCACAACCACAACTAAGACTAGCACCTTCTTTGGACATTATCATTCGACCTCCCATTGTGATTAACTTGGATGATGATGATGAGATTACTAAAATTGATGAAGTGTATAATGAATTGAATTCATTGTTTTCCTCTTCTATGAGCTTAAATGATAATTCTCCTTGAACATAAGGAAATAGGGTTTCACCTGTTAGGAGATGGAACAAGGGGACCTATTTCATTCTAGTTCATTAGGAAACCAAGATCCCTCAACCAAGTGACTCAGTTGGGGGAAAGAATGCTACTAATAGGACTAGTAGGAGGTTTCATTAGGTGTGATTAAATAGGGGGTTCACCATTAAATGAAGATTCAAAAGGGAGAAATGAAAATATTTATACACTCACTATGAAACCTAGAAAATTAAGAACATGAAATCAGATTGATAAAAGAGAATGAAATAGAAAGGTACCTAGAAGAATGATGTGGCCAAAACAAGGTTTGAAACCTTGAAATTCAGCTTTTTCAAGTGTACTGAGACTCATACACCAAGATGGGTGATTTAGTCCCAGTCTAGGGTTTTTGGGTAGAATTTGGAATCTCCTGGTGATTGACCTGGATATGTAGACATATGAAAAAAAGGTTGTACTAGGACTCATATGCCCAGACAGTTGCAAAGTATCCCGAAAAAGTGAAAAGTGTCCTATGAGTAGAATTTTGAACTGGAACTTTGTGAGCCTCTAAATATGGATTAAATAAGCGCTTTCCCACTAGTTTTATGTAAATAAGTTGGATATCTTGATCTAGATTTGAGTTTCCATGGGCCTTGAAAACTTCTTATGACAACTTTTGCAACTTTGCAATTTTGGCACTTGTGAAGGCTTCAAATATACTTTTTCTTCAACCTATAAATCTGCAACATACAAAGAGAGAAAAAGGTGTTGTTTTGGTAGGGAATGGGGGTTTTCCTTGGTCAAACCATATTTTGGTAATCAAACCTTAATGAGAAATAAAGCATGAATGAAATGAAACATGAAATATAAGATGAAACAATAGAACCTTGTGGTTATGTGTAGGATAAATGATGGGCCAAAAAGGGGCAATTATGATGGGTATGTGGTCAAGGACTATTTTTCACCCAAAATTGATGAAACTTAAAAGGGTTTTAAAGGAGACTTTAGCTTTCCAATCGAGCATAAATTCATGCTTACTTTGAATTTACTAAGTAATTATTATTCATTTTCTATTCAAATTATGACTAAAGTCCTAATTGATAGACTAATTGAAAATATCTATATCTTTCTATCACATTTTTGAATCCAAAACATGCATCACATTCTATGCTTCACATAATTATAGGATTAAAAAAAGAAAAAATTGAATTTCATGAAGCTGCTAACTGCTAAGGTGGTCGACATATGATAGTTTTATATTTTTTTAAAAAGTTGTAATAAAAAATTCATAATTAATTATTTACTTTGAAAAAATTACAAAAAATATGCATCACATCAAGACACATATTCCTACATATATCTAAAATATTATAAAAAAAATATAATCATTTAATTGTGGTTAGGGTGGTCAAACAGACACCTACTTCTTTATTTTTCCTCAAATTTAAGTAATACCCAGATTTGAAATTTCAAATTTTCACCAAATAGGTTTTTAAAATAAACTTATTATTTTAGAAACTACATCCAATTTGCTATAGATTCTATTCTTACATATTTTTTAAATAATATAGATAACTTATTCAAATTTTTATATCAAGTTTCCTAACTCTAATTTTTCTAAATTTTTTGCCACTTAAGGGCCTCGTTTTTCCATTATGATCCTACACATACCCCTTGTTTGAACCTGTAGATCTAAAACAAGTGTGAAGTGACCTCAATGGATGTAGATCTTGATCATGATTCTTGATGAAAGATAATGCCTTTGAATACTTGAATTGATCTTGAACAATACATCACAACATTAGCTCAAAACCACATGCATGATGCACCAAGCCTTTGACATGATGAAATGGATCTTGATTACTGCAACAAATGATGAAGAAATTTTCCCTTTGAATCTCTTCTTGAATTCTCTTGATCTCATAAAATTGCTAGGATACTTGCTCATAAAAGTTGCTAGATTGCTATATTCCTTGTTAGGAGAAATTATGTGAAATAACCTTGTATTTATACTTTTTTATGCCAAATTTCCTAAAAATACAACACTACAAGCCAACATCATATCTAGGAGAATAAAATCCTGCGAATAATTGAATTCAAAATAGGTCCAAGTTAAATCGAGACTCATATGCCAGTTGGGGCGTATGAGTCCCAGTGGCTTAAAATTGGGACACAAACTCTAAGAAGTGTCTTGTTCAATGCAATGTTTAGAATTAGGTCCCAAGACCTAGGTGGAACTCATATGCCCAGAGTGGTGTATGAGTCCTAGATCACTAGATTTGGAATACATAACCAAAAACATTGAATTCTAATTGGTTATTTGCTAAGTGTTGAGATTATCCTTAGAAAGATGCATTAAATTAGGCTCGTGGATGCAAAATAGGACCAAATGAGGCATAAAGAATCCAAATATTAATAGGGAGGGTCCAAACAAGTGTGAAAATGTAAAGGGATACATTTTTCTACACTGCATTTAGCCCCTACTTTAGTCAGAGGAGGAACTTGCTTCAAACTCACACTAAAGTAGAAAAAATTGCATCAAGAGGGATCCAAGTGTACCAATTCTAGTGAGATAGGATGAAAACAATCAAGAGGGTTGCGTAAGCACCCAAGATCGAGATCCTATGGAAAACCAACATAGGTACAAAAAGAACACACATGTGAATGATGTATGAACAACAAGAAGGTACAAGCATACATTGTGAAAGACATAAAGAAGGAAAGGAAATAAATAGAGGGTGAATCAAGCCTTGACTATTTGTCTAACATGATGTGGATCAAGCCTTAGCTTATTGTCCAAAAAATGTTTACAAGTGGAACACTATTTCCACTATGCAACAAAATGTGTGTGCTCACATGAGCTAGTGGAACCCCCAAGCCCTACACTAGGTGTATGCCTATAGTGAGACACATACACATGTGGCGGGTATGTGTCCACACAGACAAGAAAGTGTCTATGTGAAATTTATGCTTATTTTGGCTCCCATACGCTAACCCTACCAAAGCTATACCTCTTGATAACTTTGATAAGGAACCAACAATGAAAATCCCTCAAACTTATAAACATGTAAGTAAAGATTTGTTCAAAGGGACTTTTCTTAGTTCATGTAAGGTATCTTCATAGGGAACATCATATCTAATGTCTCCAAGAGATGACAAATCAAAGAAATATCATGCTTTTAGAGGAAATCAAACCCAATGACACCACCAATAAAAGGACACATCACAAGAAGAAATAAAATTGAACAATGCAACATGAAAAATGTAGAAAGATAATGTCAACGTATGCCCCCACTTTAAAGAAATTTCTAACACCATTGTTGTGAGCTATTTGCTTTAAATTAGTCAATGAAGATGACATGAGAGATTATTCAAAAATCCCTACGCAAATTTATATGTTCTCGAATGAAACTACATCATGAATAAAGGGGTGCCCCCAAAATGTAATGCTAAACATAGAAATAAAATTATGTCACATGCAATCCAACTTAAGGCATGTCATCCACATCCCAAGCTTGCTCGTATATATACATGGAAGGTGGTCAACTAGTCAAAAGAGACAATGCCAAGTGCCATACGAGGACAAGGCTACCTAACCCCTTGCCTCCACTTAGTGCATGAAAAGGATGAGTCGAGATGATTGATGAGAAAGATAAAAATCAGTATCAATTAGAGGAACTAGGTGCTTCAACATAAGGAAGAGCAC
>VDFB02076735.1:0-12946 GCA_007258455.2 Sequoia sempervirens | reverse complement strand
GTACCCTACTGGCGCCCCCTGATTTTTGAAAAAACTACCTCTTTTTTTAAAAAAACTTTCTACAATAATAAAAAATAGATTTTTTTTAAAAACAAACGTCCCACCTTTATTTTTATTTTTTTTTGTCAACAACTGTACGATACAACCTACACGGCCCCGTACGGCTACTACACTAAAAAAAATGCCTCAAAAGCTCTTATTGATGAAATAGGGCAAATTCATACTCAAAATTTGTTTGTTCAGCCTCCTAGATGCAATCGTGAGGTTCGTTTTGCTCTAGCAGGAACCAAAAAATTGTCCAAGCCCAAAACCTACAAAAAAATATGAAGATTCCAGATTTGATGCACCTATAACCCTAATTGAAGAAAATTGATGTAGTCAAGGATGGAGGATCCGGAATGGACCGTCTAGCCTTGTTGCAGAGTTCAACACAACACAGATAATTGAAAGTAACATGCGACTTTGTTGATTGTAAAACATAAAACACACATGCCCGCAAGCCTTCTTAAATGCAGATTACAATAGGCTCCATAGACCACACTTGCTAGCTCACAGGCCACCAAAGGCTTGTTCGCTACTAAATGCAAAACGGATTCCTAAGTCTAATACCCTAGTGCCTAACTCCATCTATTCGTTGCTTTTCTAATGAATTCAAAGAGTGGTTATATACTAGCTCCAAGTATTAGGAGTGATCCGCGTCGATCTCGTTTAGGTCCCAAGTTCGATGTCCAATGAAACATGTAGGTTGGCCCCAAGGAATTGAAGAAGCATCAAACATAGGTGCGGATGGGTGTGAACTTAATTAGGATTGGTCTTGCCCTATATTCATCATGTGATGCACCATGAAGACTCTGCAAAATACAGGGAGATTTTGCACGTTTCCTCCAATAGGTCCGAGTCCAGGTTGTTCATCGGAGCGATCTTTTGGTGAAGGGTTCTTTCGGATCGTAGTGTCGCGAGAGTCGTCACTTGGGTATGTTGTCAAAGACTTCCCATTCAGCTTTCCTTCCAATCCGCAAGGGAAAACTGGTCGTTGCGATAAGATGTAGTATGATTATTTGGGATGCTCTTACATCAAAAACCCTCAAAATTTGAGAAAGGGTTTGTTGAATCCATGCTCTAATACCATGTTGGAATTTTGAAAACACGCAAGGTGCAAGATCAAACAACAAACGAGAATACCTTCCATGCATAAGAGTAGCAAACAAAGATTTCTTATTTCCTCAACAAGAAAAAACTTACAAGAGATGTGTGATGTCCCCGCTAGACAGTTCTCGGGAACAGAGCGTTAGCCCCTTATTGGACCCTTGTGGGCTAGCCAGTTTGGATAGAGGGTCAGTGGTGCATTTTGGAGAGTTTGTTTGTTCGTGTTTTCAGTGGACAGTGTTTAGATCACAATGAGCGTTGACATTCCAGGAGTTCATCGCTTCTGACGGCACGAGATTATCCTGAGATTTGAGCATTTTACGGGGATTTAAGTGATTAAGTTAATTTATTAACTTAAAACGCCTTTTAATAAAGTCACCTTGACTTTATTTATATTTTTTTTATATCACTTAAATCTAAAAAGGAGGATTATAATATTTTAATGATTAAATATTATAAAAGTGCGCCCAACTATTGAAAAGGAATATATTGAAATATTATAATATTTTGAAAACCTAAAAAGGGCGTAGCATTATGGAAATGCGTGCTTTTGCTTTAAGAGGCATTTTTGGCAATAGAAACTCACCCTTTTGATTATTTCGAATTGCCTTGAGCATCTTTCTTTGAGCATTCTCCTGTGACCAGGGTTTGATCAATTTGTCCATTGGAGAACGGAAAACTCTTCAGTGTTGAGTACTCTTGAGGCTGTGAAAGATCAGCTGAATCAGTACAGTTGAGAGCTTCACACAGAAGTTCTACAGTTGCAGACAGAGGGATTTTATATGCAGTTGTTTGTCTTTTGCACATTCTAGAGGGTTTCTACTGGTGGCGCCCTTTCCACAGCTTCAGAGACTTTCTTTCAGAGATTCTAATGCTTCCTTTCATGGCCGTACGGATTGCATTGGGTTTTGTGCCTTGAGAAAGGCGTGTGAAGTAATTAATAAAAACGCCTTCCTTTTGAGAGGGCTTTGGCATCTAACATTGGCGGCTAGTGATTTCAGAGGGTTGTGACCAATTTCTGAGCTGGAGAAACCTTGTCTGGAGCTTGGGCGTGCTTTTATGCTGATTTTCACCATTTCCGGCTGTAGACCTGGCCAGTTTCTTATTTAAATAATCTGGAGCCTGATTGGTATGTTTATCATTCTTAATCTATCTGTTGGTGTTTAATATTATATTCTGTACTTTCATTCTGAAGAAATAAGATCAAAATTATCTTTTATGAGCAAAAATATGCTGCGCCCCTTCTCTTCTGTCTAATAAGATTTCTTTAAAAAACTAAAAAAACAATTAAAGACTTAAGAATTTGGGGGTTTTGAGCTGAGAGCCAGCAGGGCTCATCACAGTGGTATCAGAGCTCACATCCTGCCAGCTTGTGGGGTTTGAGAATTTATGAAGTCAAACAGAGAGGGTTTTGGTAAGTCCTATTTCAGAGGTGGTCCTAGAAATCAAAGAGGCGACCAGAATCCATTTCCACCATTTCCGTTTGCAGATCAGGAGGAGGAATTAGATTGGGACAATATGGCGAACAGGGCTGGAGAAAGTTCTCACAGAAATAACTGGGAGGATGAGGACAGAGAAGCCAAAGACGTGCTTAGAGGCATGGTTGCAGGGCAAGAGCAGGTTGCAACTATTCTTCAACAACTCAGCACGAATGTTCAGAATTTGTCATTAAACAGAGCTCGTAGTTTGGATTCAGATAGAGATGGCAGTATCCATAGACAGCCACAGAGGATTATAGATCCAGTACGCACCTATGAGAGAGCTACTTTTCCCACGTTCACCAGAGATGATGCTGAGGAAGTGGAAGAAGCTGAACAGGGTGGTGAAATAAATTTTGCAGATAATATTATGGCGATGCATGATGAGTGGGATAATTTGCCACCAAGGGTTAAGGAGCACCTTAACTTTGACAGGTTTATGAGCCAGAAGAGAGAGCACACCAGGAACAGGAATGACAGGCGTCCTAGACACAAACAGAGTGATCTTAAACAGGCAACCAGCAAACTAACTTTAGTACATTTTGATGGCAGTGGCAGAGTTACAGCACGTGCCTGGGTTAGTAAACTGGATACTTTCCTGACACTACGCCCCATGCCTGAGGTGGATGCTATTCGCTTTGCAGCACTTCATCTAGATGGCGTAGCACATGACTGGTGGATTCATGGCATGACTACCCTTCATCATGACAGGATTACCTCTTACCAGGAGTTTACTGATAGACTGGTAGAGAGATTTGACAGAAGGGATCCTGAGCTTTTCTTCAGAGATTTAGCACAGCTGAAACAGTTGGGTAGCTTGGAATCGTACATTGGTGAATTCCAAAGACTATCTGTTATGGTGACAGGGATCTCAGAGAGAAGGCTGGTCATATTATTTATTGAAGGTCTTTTCGAGCCCATGAAAGGTTGGATAAAAGCATTTGATCCACCTACCTTACAGGAGGCAATGAGGAAAGCTCGCAGCATGGAGCTATCTACACCTCGTAAGCCTTTTAGCTCGAGCTCGAAGCCTACAACATCATACACGGAAAATAAATCAGATCCAAAGAAGGCTGATAATACAGATCAGAAAAAGAAATTTGCAGCCCCTTTAGATCGAGAAACCATGAATGATTTGAGAAGGAGAAAACTCTGTTTTTACTGTAAAGGTCCGTATGACTTTAATCATGATTGCCCCCTCAAACCAAAAGGACAAAACAAGCACATGGAGTGGTTTTATGAGGGAGAACCATTGACTGATTTTTCTGATCAGCAAGCTCCAATCTATGATACAGATGGAGAAGAGTCAGAAAATGAAGCTGAAATTGCAGTGGAAACAGAACTTAAGGAGGCTCATATGTCCAGCATGCAGAAGGAGGGTTCTTTCAGACTCCGTGGGATCCTAGCTGGTCAAAGGGTCATATCTCTCCTTGATACAGGTGCAACCCATAATTTCATCGACTCACGGTTAGTGGAGAAACGGGGTATTCAAACTCAGCAGTTTGAAGGCATACGTGTGAGGGTTGCAGATGGGAACACTCTCGATTGTGAGAGGATGATACCTGATTTGCCTTTGAAACTTAATAATTTTGAGTTCAAGGCAGATTTTTATGTTGTAAACATGGGTGGAACTGATTTAGTTCTTGGCATGAAGTGGCTTCATGCAATAGGAGAATTCACGCTTAATTTGCGTGACATGGAGATGAAGTTCACCATTGATGGCACAAACCATGTTCTTAAAGCCATCAGGGACAGCAACCTTAGGGAGATTTCACTTCGGCGAATGGAGCGTTTGATTCGTAATGATATGGTAGAGTGGGCTGCTGAATGCAAGCTAATGCCTTCACAGTTGGATCAGCAAGCTTCTCCATACCATCCAGATGTGCAGGAACTTCGAATCAAACATGCGAAGGTATTCAGTGCTATTCCACCAGGCAGGCCTCCTGATAGAGGTATTGAGCATATTATAGAGCTGGAGGAGGGCACGAAACCAATTATGATTACTCCTTACCGGCACCCCAAGCGTCTGAAAGATGAGATTGAGAAGACTATTCAGGAGCTGTTAGCTATGGGGCACATCAGGACGAGTAAGTCACCCTTTGCTTCATCAGTTGTTTTGGTGAAGAAAAGGATGGTACACTTAGAATGTGTATCGATTACAGAATGCTCAACAGGAAAACCATTAAGAATGGTGCATCCCATTCCCCGGATAGATGAGTTGATAGACGAGCTCTCATATGGAGCTTGGTTACCTCAAAGATTGATTTGAGAACAAAGTTATCACCGATCGAGTCCCAGAAGAGGACATATAGAGAAAACTACCGATGTCATCAGGATACACTTTGATTCTTGGTTATGCCATTTGGGTTAATCCAATGCCCGTTCCACGCTTCAAATTTGTAATAAATGAATCGTGGTTTTCCATCCCCATTTGAGGAAATTTTGTTTTGAAGGTTCTTCATCTACATCCCCGGTTTTATAGTAACCGCGGGAAGAACATATGGGTAC
The DNA here is from genome assembly GCA_007258455.2 of Sequoia sempervirens. Lineage (NCBI taxonomy): Eukaryota > Viridiplantae > Streptophyta > Pinopsida > Cupressales > Cupressaceae > Sequoia > Sequoia sempervirens. The sequence goes on along the minus strand of VDFB02076735.1, from coordinate 7,814 downwards.
TAATTTTGGATGAGGCATCGAGCATATTCTGACGTGGAGTCCCTTTGTATTAAGGAGTCCATGCATTTCTTTTGGGTAATTTTTGGCGGTGATCCTTTTATTATCCGGGGACATCGAGCAGATCGATGGACCTTATGGTAGGCTGTCTCGAGCCATCATTGATTGGCCTACACCTGAGACTTTGACACAGCTCAGGGGATTTGTAGGATTGTGTGCTTTCTATCGTCGGTTTGTTAGTGGGTTCTCGCGGCATGCTGCGCCACTAACCGATTTGACTAAGAAAGGTGCTTTTGTGTGGACCCCACTAGCACAAGCGTGCTTTGAGAAGTTCAAACTTCTCATGACTTCGTGTCCTGTTTTGGCTTTACCGGACTTCACTAAACCCTTTGAGTTACATTGCGATGCCAGTGGTGAGGGTATTGGTGCAGTTATTATGCAGGATCGTCACCCTATAGCTTTTGAGAGCAGAAAGCTAAGAGGGCCAGAACGGAGTTTTAGTATCTATGATAAGGAAATGTTGGCTATCATGCATGCGATGGCCAAATTCAGGCAATACTTGATTGGTAGTAAGTTCACTGTGAAAACCGATCATAATAGTCTGAAGCATTTTCTTGGGCAGCGAGATCTTAATGAGAGACAACAAAAATGGGTCAACAAGCTTCAGTCTTACGATTTTGACATCTCTTATGTCAAGGGCACTTAGAATGTGGTTGCTGATGCGTTATCTCGCCGTCCTCACTTGAGTTCTATTACATTGGTTTCAGAAGACTGGAGACATCAGATAGTAGCAGAGTATGCTAAGGACCCATGGGCCTCTAGCATCATAGATGGATCAGTGTTGGATGACAGGTATTCACTTGTAGACGACCTTATCATCTACAAAGGGAGGATTTTATTGGTCCCAGGTTCTGAGATGAGGGACAGGGTTTTGAGGTCATTGCATGATTCACCTATGGCGGGACATCCCGGGTACTATAAGACCTATCGGCAGGTACGGGAGAGATTCTCTTGGAAGGGTCTCAAGTCCTATGTTCTCCAGTATGTCAGGGAATGTCTTGTTTGTCAGCAGAACAAGCAAGAGCACACATACCCTGCAGGTCTTCTACAGCCGCTTCCTATTCCTGAGAGGAAGTGGGATTGTTTATCCATGGACTTCATCACGGGCTTACCAAAAGCTCAAGGGAAGGACAGTATTTTCGTGGTGGTAGATTGATTGACGAAATATGCACACTTTTTCGCAATCACTACTACACACACGGCTACTCAGATTGCTGATTTGTTCTTCCGAGAGGTATTCAGGCTGCACGGTTTACCTCGCAGTATAGTTAGCGACAGGGACAACAGATTTATGAGTAACTTCTGGCAGGAGTTATTCAAGCTTTGTGGGACAGAGCTCACCCCTAGTACCAGTTACCACCCCCAGACAGATGGGCAGACAGAGATCGTCAACAAATGGGTGGAAGGGTACTTGCGTAACTATAGTTCAGGGCAGCAGAAGGCATGGGTGAGGTGGTTATACTTATGTGAGTACTGTTACAACACCACCCATCACATGAGCATTCAGATGACACCATATCGAGCGTTATATGGATATGACGCTCCGAGCTTTCTTGATTTATTGCTGAGTGACAGTAGAGTTCCCAGTGCTGGTGATTTGTTACAGGAGAACCAGGATATTATGAGAGCACTTAGGGAAAATATTCAGAAAACCCAAAATCAGCAAAAGCAATATGCTGATCAGAGACGAGTAGAGCGGTCTTTCGAGATCGATGATTTGGTGTACCTGATGCTTCAGCCGTATAGGCAGTCTACCCTTCGCAAGAAGGGCTCCGAGAAACTCAAGCCGCGATACTATGGACCTTTCAGAGTTGTCAGACGTGTAGGTCAAGTGGCTTATGAGCTGGATCTTCCGGTGGACAGTAGAGTTCACAACGTGTTGCATGTGTCACGCCTCAAAAAGGCGTTGGGACAACACGTAATTCCTTCTATTGATTTGCCACCCCTGGATGATGAGGGCAAATTAATTTTGATACCTGAGGCCATTTTGGATTCCAGAGAGCGTCATCTTCGGAGGCGGGTCATCAGGGAATACTTGGTTAAGTGGAGGGATCTACCAGCAGAGGATGCGACATGGGAGAGTGACAGTGTTCTTCAGCATCCAGCTTTGAGTTTGCTTGTGGACAAGCAAATTCGGGGAGGGCGGACTGTGATGTCCCCTCGCTAGACAGTTCTCGGGAACAGAGCGTTAGCCCCTTATTGGACCCTTGTGGGCTAGCCAGTTTGGATAGAGGGTCAGTGGTGCATTTTGGAGAGTTTGTTTGTTCGTGTTTTCAGTGGACAGTGTTTAGATCACAATGAGCGTTGACATTCCAGGAGTTCATCGCTTCTGACGGCACGAGATTATCCTGAGATTTGAGCATTTTACGGGGATTTAAGTGATTAAGTTAATTTATTAACTTAAAACGCCTTTTAATAAAGTCACCTTGACTTTATTTATATTTTTTATATCACTTAAATCTAAAAAGGAGGATTATAATATTTTAATGATTAAATATTATAAAAGTGCGCCCAACTATTGGAAAGGAATATATTGAAATATTATAATATTTTGAAAACCTAAAAAGGGCGTAGCATTATGGAAATGCGTGCTTTTGCTTTAAGAGGCATTTTTGGCAATAGAAACTCACCTTTTGATTATTTCGAATTGCCTTGTGCATATTTTCTCTGAGCATTCTCCTGAGAGCAGGGTTTGATCATTGTGTCCATTGGAGAACGAAAAACTCTTCAGTGTTGAGTACGTTTGAGGTTGTGAGAGATCAGCTGAATCCGTACAGTGGAGGGCTTCACACAGAAGTTCTACAAACAGTGCATGCAGGGACTTTACATGCACTTGTTTTGTTCTCAAGTATGACTTAGAGGGTTTCTACTGGTGGCGGCCTTTCCACAACTTTAGAGACTTTCTTTCAGAGATTCTAATGCTTCCTTTCATGGCCGTACGGATTGCATTGGGTTTTGTGCCTTGAGAAAGGCGTGTGAAGTAATTAATAAAAACGCCTTCCTTTTGAGAGGGCTTTGGCATCTAACTTTGGCGGCTAGTGATTTCAGAGGGTTGTGACCAATTTCTGAGCTGGAGAAACCTTGTCTGGAGCTTGGGCGTGCTTTTATGCTGATTTTCACCATTTCCGGCTGTAGACCTGGCCAGTTTCTTATTTAAATAATCTGGAGCCTGATTGGTATGTTTATCATTCTTAATCTATCTGTTGGTGTTTAATATTATATTCTGTACTTTCATTCTGAAGAAATAAGATCAAAATTATCTTTTATGAGCAAAAATATGCTGCGCCCCTTCTCTTCTGTCTAATAAGATTTCTTTAAAAAACTAAAAAAACAATTAAAGACTTAAGAATTTGGGGGTTTTGAGCTGATGTTAGGGTCTATCACAAGATGCCAAGAGCTTTCATTGTACTTCCTCAAGGTTTCCAAGAGCACACCATACAAATGAATGAGAGTGCTTATAAGAGTAAACCCTATATGAGAAAAGGGATTAGATCAAGATTAAAGTGTCAACATCACATGCGATGAGACGTAATGATTGGAATAATAGATCAATCTAATAAAGAAAAAAGCACTTTAAGTTTTAACTTCTATGCATAAGTGAAGTTATCCTAATAATCACTATGATTAATTAATTATTAGCTAATGAATAATAGTTATTTTCTTACATAAAAAGAAAAATAATGCATTGTTGGGTCGAGGATTGTTGATAGCAACCAAAGTTGATCATAACTGGAATAAGAACACATTGTCCATAAAAAACAAAGGAAGTATAAATAGATTTGAGAAACCAAGTTCTAAGCGAGGAAGCAACTTCCCCAAATTCACACTCAAACTTAAACTTGGGCAAAAAAAGAAAAAGATCCTACAAAACTGAGTGACAAGGGAGTCCTAAATTTGAAACATTACTCTAAAGATGGAACAAATTTCCTCGGTGGATTATTCCAATTGCAATTAGAAGATTACAAGTTATTTAATCTAGAATGTAACTTGATACAAATTGTGGAAATTGGAGAGGATGAGAAAAGTATGGAAAATGTGCAAGAGGACACTTTGACACCAACAAGTCATACATTCTCACCAAAGTATGGGGAATACAGAGCAGAGAATGCAAGGTTATATGACGCACCTGCATATAAAATTGATCAAAATAAGGACATAAAATATGAATAAATAACAATCAAGAAAGTAAATTTGGGAGAGGAAGGTAGTACAGAAGTCACTATGGTCAATGACTATTGGAATTCAATGCTAAAGGGTTACAGTATTCAAAAATTTCCTAGAATATAAGGACATCTTTGCATGGACCTACAAAGATCTTAAAGGAGTACCATGAGAATTGTGTGTCCACCAAATTCCTTTCATATCTAGAGCATAGTCGATAAGAAAAAGACCTTATAAGATGAATCAAAACTATGCAGCAAAAGTTCAAGAAGAAATAAAGAACATGTTAGAAGCAAGAATCATATTCAAAGTGGAAACTAGTGACTAGAGGTCACCCCCAATCATTCCATTGAAAATAGAATCTGGGCATATCAAAATATGTGTAGACTTTTGAAGCCTTAATGCAATGACTATTACAGATCCATTTCCAATCCCATTCACAAATTCTATTCTCTAAGTAACAAGACACAAGATATACTCCTTCGTGGACGGATTCTCTAAGTACAACCAAATAAGCATAGTCAAAGAAGAAAAACTCAAGACTACCTTTGTAGTAGAAGATGGAGTATATGCCTATAATAGAATTTTGTTCGGACTATGCAAAATTCCTGCAACATTCTAAACAATAATCCTCCATATCTTTGATAAAATGTCCATAGGAAGTTTCAAGGAATTCTTGGACAATTAGTAAATAAAACGACCAAGAAACACATCTAAAGGCCTTAGCAGAGTGCACATAACGATGTAGATCAGCACATGTAGCATTAAATCCAATGAAGTGTTGCTTCATGGTACCACAAGGAAAACTCCTAAAACATATTATTTGAAAGGTTAGATTGATAAATAGATCCTAACAAAATAAGGATAATTGTGGAGATAGAAAATTTCATTGCAAGAGTAAGATTGTTTCTAGGATAGGTTGGCTACTATAAATAGTTTATCAAGAACTTTGCCCAAGTCTCACATCCGTTGGACTTACTCACAAGAAAAGGAGTGTCATTTACATAGTCAAAGAAGCAAGAACAGAATGTTTGGGAATAAACAAAAGGTTGAACTGAGAAAATAGCATCTCCAAATGCTTGGATTCAGTTCCAATGAGGCTCAGTTAGAATGATCTTCAGCCCTTCTAACTGACTCTGTTTGTTTGCTCTGCTCTGTTTTCTGCCCTTCTAAAATCCTTCTAATACTCACACACACATTCGCATACTTTCGCACTTCTTCACACCCTCACGCTCTCTCTCTCTACAAAATGAATCAACCGATCTCATATATATATCCGCTAGCAAGATTTCATTACTATATGTCGGCTTTAAACAAAATATAATATTTTTCCACATGTCGGCTCAAATCACCAATTAGAATTAATGCGTACCCACACAAGTTGGCTAGACTATAGTAGGGACCCAAATCAAAATTCCCAACACAAGAAATATTAAAACAACTACTCCTTATACATCTGCAACACACTATATACACCAAATCGGCCATAATGAGAAAATAAACAATAAGTCATTCTACCGAATCTCCAAACTCGTACACCGATCAATGCAACATTACAAAACTTACCAATCAGGTAACATACATGCTTGGCAAGCTTCCTTGGGGATCCACACAACAAAATAATGATCTGGTGAAGTATTCAGACCACCTTACCAACCGGATACTCTGTTCTTCATGCTTTATGCTGGTAGTATATTGTTTTCTACTTTTCCTGCCGGTACGGTCTACTTCTAAACTGCAGACCACACTAATGACTCCAATTGCCATCAATGACAACACTAGCAAATAAAAGCAATCTCCCAAAGCCATATGCCAACAATCAAGTCAAGAGGACTGCCTAATGGAGTAAAGGAAGATTTCCCCAATGCTCACTTATTCCAAATAGCTGCACTACCACCTTGGTACAAGAACATCAAAGAATACCATTCAAAATCATCACTCTGGAAGGATATGCCACCGAGAGAAAGAAGAAAACTAGCACTCAGAGCCAAAACATTTCAATTGATCAACAAACTCCCGTATAAAATGGGCCCAAACCACATCCTAAGAAGATGCGTGATGCGAGAAGAGGTAAGAGTCATGTTGGAAGAGGCACATGAAGGATTGACTAGCGGACATATGGAATTGGATGCCATTGCAAGAAAAGTTTTCCTAGCTGATTTGTGGTTGCCAACACACCATACAAATCCAAGGGAGTGGGTAGTTGGATGTAATTCATGCCAGAGAATGGGGAAGTTGCTTTAAAGGGATTCCATACCACTCTCACCATCCCAACCACAAGAACTATTCAAACAGTGGGGACTAGACTTCATAGGTCCTCTCAAACTTTGTCATCTATATAGATACAAATACATCGTTGTGGCAACAAAGTACCTAACAAAGTGGGTAAAATGACAAGCCTTACCAAATAATATAGCACTAAGTACAACAAGGTTTATCTATAAGCAGATAGTTACAAGGTTCAGAATTCCAATACAAATAACTAGTGACAAAGGAAGTCATTTTGCCAACCACTTAATTCGATTAATGATGAGAAAATTTAGGATCTTCCATACTCTCTCTAGCCCATATTACTTGAAAGCGAATAGCCAAATAGAATCAACAAATAAGGTACGTATCTCATTTATTCATAAATCATGCAAGATTGAAGTTATAAATTGGGAAGAATGTCTGACAATAATTCGCTAGGACTATCGAACAACATTTAAGGTAACCACTAAACCTACACCTTTCAACAGATGTACAATCAAGAGGCAATGGTATCTATGGAATAGACGAACGAAGAATCGTTGCACAATGGGCCACTAAAGTAATGCAAAAAAGGAGAAGATATTGGCACAACAAACACATTTGAAGAATGAACTTTAAACCCAGAGAATTACTAACAAAAATATAACAATCGTAATGAAATCAAACTAGTTAAGTTCAAATTCATGTGGCTAGGCCCATTCAAGATCAAAGAAATATTAGCAAATGAGTCAAGAAAGCTAGAGATCTTAGATGGAAACATAAAAAAGGACACTATTAACTATTCCAAATGGAAAATTTATAAAGTGAGGCAAGAGGCCCAATAAGTAGTGAATATGATAGATTGGAAGGTTAATGGAAATGAATAATTGAGCAAGAAATTTACGGACAACGATAACAAAATGGGTGGCAATGCAATACCAATTACACATCCAAACTAAACTACATATTTATTCAAGATGTTTGCAAGATTGATTAAAATATACAGTAAATGGTGTATATATTCACCATATTCTAGCCTACAATCTAGGTATGTCATCTTTCACCTCCCTTCAAGAGTTGTTAACCTTGGTCAATTTTTTGGAGATGAGAGACTTGAAGAGTCAGATGAACTTACAATAGAATACCAAAAATTCTTTGATAGATACCCCTTCCTACTTCTAAAAGAAGAAGTTGCTCTAGGCCTTCGCCCAATGGTTATGGTAGAACACTCACTGGTGAAACAATTAAGATACAACAAAGCAATCCAAAAGTTTAGAGAAATATTTTCATTTAACAAGTTTCTCTAAACCACAACTATCCAGAATTTGGCATACAAATACATAAACCTTTGGCAAAATCCATTTGTA
>VDFB02076734.1:0-81966 GCA_007258455.2 Sequoia sempervirens | reverse complement strand
ATAAATAAATAAATCAATACATATAGTAAAAGTTATGCATTATACAGTTATGTTATGTCTGAATTGTAATTGATTTGACTTTGAAACTTGATTAAAGAAAAAATATTCAATAAAAAATATATAACCAAGTTGAAGCACTAGATATCGGGGTTACAAATCTAAATTTGAAAGAATTGGAATTTTATCTTTCAAGAAAGAGGATTATCGTTATACGATTGTCGTCATTTTTTAAAATGTTGCTTTTTAAGAAAAACAATTTTGTGGGAGATGGAAAAAGAAGTGCAATCTGATTCCAAAAAGTTTGAAAAAAATATTTTTAGAATCTACAAACAAAATGTGACAAGACTCTAGTTTGCATCATCTTCAAATTCCTCACGGTTTAACTGCTATAGGTGCCCGAATGTGAATATTTAGTTTAAAAAAAATAAAAATCAGTGTCCAGTTTGGCCAAAAATTGTAAACCACTATTGTGGGATCACCCATTACACATGACCTTGGTTTTGTGGTATACTTGGGCTTTACATGGTCTAATTTATTGTTTAATGTGTCTTCGTATGCCTAAAGTTGATATTTTACCCCTTCAAGTTGAAGTCATGCAAGCTACATGTTGCTCTTTATCCTAGGACTAGTTCACTAAATTCATCACTACCAAAATTCATATCAAACTTGTGTGCAAATTTTTATTACTACAATCCCAAAAAACTAGCTCCTATGCACTTTTCTAGTTTAATGTTGATTACCCTTTGCTGGTCACCAATTAACTTAAGGTACATACATAAAATACTAAACTCTTATCACCATTTCCTTGGTTAGTAGCCTCCACCAATCACTTCCTATTGGTATCCACAAATTATCCCATGTTCATGTCCTTGATCACTATTTCTACTTTGATTAGCCCATATTATAGCCCATAGTTTCTTGTACCCACCCCTTAAAGTTGGTGTGCTTACCCTACCATAGTTATTCATTGTTGTTATATGACACACTTTGATTAGTAGTGCACAAAATATAATTTGGGAGTACACATCTCCTATTTGGATATTGTGCAACATTCCACTTCATGCAGACAACTAGCCCTATATTTTATATAGCTCAATCCCATTTGGCTGCATATGCAAAATGTTTACACCTCATCTTTGGTGACATGTGGTTTATCCTTTTGAGTGTCTCATGTCTAAGTGTTGAAATCATCCTAGTGTGTTAAAATTATTCTATCTAGGTACAAGTGCATGATCTTTGAATATGTCCAATAAGAATTCAAATGCAAGTCTCTGCTAACTAAACATCACTTGTGGTGGTGGTGAGCTTAATGTCTTTGCTATGGCCCAATCTACTCATGCCACATGTACTATTTAATATGTAGTCTCCATAGTGGTAATCGTGACTATTCAAAGAATGCTTGTTACGTTTCTTTTATCCACATGGTTCTATCTCCACCATCAATATCTAATCTTGGCTATTGACTTTCAAGAACATCACGTGCCTACACAACTTTCCATTTTGTTGGTATTGTAAGTGCATTGGTCCTAAATAACCACCATGTTACTTTCTACATGAATGACCATGGAGCTATTCTCTTTGTAAAATGGCAACTATACAACTCCATTGAGACCTAAAGAATAATCAACAATTTAGTTTGTAGATTTTCTTATTACTAGATCGCATGCATGTTGTGCTACAATAGATCAAACTTGTACACAAGGATTCCAACTTAGACATGAGAATATGGGACTCATGAATTCATAAACATAGAATGACATATTCACACAACAACCACATTGATAACTCTAGCCTTGACATAGACTGTCATAGTTTAATAGCATCACAAGTCACAAATATAATGCAAATCCACAAAATAATTATTTCACAATTTTTAACCTAAGCATATACCTCATCTAAACCTTTCTCAATTCCCTTAACGGTGAATTATAACTACAATTACCTATAGTATCAAAATTACTTATAACTAGCAATCGCACCTTGGTGTGCAATGGGTACGCCGAAGTGGTGTGGAAGGTAAATGTAGGAAAATTTTGGTCTTTATTTCATATATATTTATGTAGTACATTTGATCAATTGGTAGGAATGTATAAATGGAGAAGGGACAACTTCAAATAAATTATGGATTCACTTATAGAGATCCAAACATGATTGAAACAAAACCTTTGACTCACAAAGAAAAATAGGGTCCATTACCAAGAAGCTCATGTTATCTTTGCAATAGGGAGAGAGGGGGAGATATAATCATAGAAATGAAGAGAGAGAGAGAGAGAGAGAGAGAGAAAGAAATGCAAGAGATAAATATAGAGAGAGGGAGAGAATGAGAAAAAAAAAATGGTGAGAACAAAAATGATCGTTTTAACTCTCTCCTAACCATCTTCAAACTTGTTTCTCATTAATATAAAAAATTGAGAACAAAAAAATGCCCTTTTTAGCTCTCTCCTAACCATCTTCAAACTTGTTTCTCATTAATATCAATTTATAAATATCATCAAACACAATTTTGTAATACCATGAATATGCAACTATAGTGCAATATAAATTGTGATTTTATTTTTAAATATACAATTTTTTTTCTTTTCTCTCTAAAAATAATCAATAAACCTCATTATGTGAATTTCTCAAATGGAATGTGTATGTGTCATTTACAACATAACACGATTGCAATTTGTTTTACTCCTTCACATGTAAATTTTAAGAACTTTTCTTTCTAATTAAAACTAGATAGGTTGAAATCAAATTAGATTAAAAAATATTTGTAAATTCACAAATCTATTAGCTATCTTACCAAACAAAGAGATGTGAAGTAACATTAAAAATATCTAATTATAAATGAGACAAAATCTATGTGTGCTTCTATAAAATTATATACCCTGAATCTATAATGTATTAGGAATAATCAATCACAAATGGTTGACCTAACATTGGGAAGATATAATACAACTAATAAAAAAAAGACTTTACAAAATGACTTCTCATTTCTTGGTAGTCAAATACTAGGGTTTGAAATTTTTTTAGATGGATAAGAATATTTTGTAGCAAAGGTTTATATTTCATTAATGCCTTTGATATTTGTCAATCATTATATTGGATTCATGAAAACCTATCATTTTATCTTTTAAAATCAATATACCTATTTGTTTTATGCCATGTCTACCTAATAGGGATTGCCAAAGGATCCAAGTCTTTCTTTTTATGTAATTCTTATATTTAATAACTGTGAATTGGGTTTATGAATGAGGTGGATTTAGGGTTAAAGTTTTAAATTTTTTAGCAATGCTTATATTATCATATAAGCATATTATTATAAAATAGGTTTGTTTATAAGAATTGATCTGTATTGTAATTTATGCATTTAATTTTATGAAGCCAATAGAATGGTCTAGATTCCCAAATACTAAAATATAAAATAAAATTTTAGAAACTGAAAATAAAACCTTATTCCTTTTTTTATTTTTTCACACTATGCACATTATTATAGTACAAGCTCATTTTTTAGATCATTTCATTTAACATCACCTATAATCTCTGCAAGAGCATTGTACCTGTTTAAAAATGTATATTATTTTCTCTTCCAAATAAAAATAAATTATTGTTGCTACACAGCCTCATTTTATCTTAAAGGTGTTGTTGATTTTCCTTCATTTTCTCTAGGGAAAAATAGAGTAAGGGGTCTGACCAGATTTGTCAGATTTAATCTCTTATTTAGAAATTACTGTCTAACTGTAACAGACATTCAGATGTATACTTTGCCTATTTCCTTAAATGGAATGCCTAAATGGACTTGATTTTGTATTATTTACATATATGTAAGAAAAATAATTGTTATGCTTTAAAGATTTCATTATTCGGATAAATAAACTGTTGATTTCCCAAGGACCAACAAGAGGCATGTTTGTATTCCTTCACCAATATTATACTCAATGCAAACTTATTTTTATTCATAATAGAAGCTTTTATTTTTATTCTTATTTTTTATGCTCATTTTATCTTGGCAAATACACTTGAATAAACTTCAACTTCTATAACTTTGATTTATAGAATTCCTTGAAAACTTTTTTTTGTTATTACAGTACCTCATAATCATAAAAGAAAACCGTTTTACATTATTTATTTATTTCAACTTAATTAAAATCTATAAAAATATTTCAAATATATTTGTGTTGCAACTAAGTGAAGGCTATATATCAGAAACAAAATATATAAACATTGCATATTGCATTTCATTTTACAAGAGAATTTACATGAAGCTTTTTACGGAATATAATTTTTTTCCCTCTTTTTTGAAATCAAAATACATATTTGCTTTTCTTTTTCAGCTATATACTATTATTCAGCATTCAAACTTGCAAGGCAATAAATAGAAAAGAGTCCCCCATTTTTTTCTATCTACACCAAGATTTGAAACAGAATATCTATTTCTTTCAGTACCTATGAAACAACAATACATGTATTTATTTCCGTTATCAAAAATTAGTAGAAAACTATTTGAACTTATTTTATTCCTGCAACTATTTTGGAGATAAATTTTGATGCAATGTGGTAATCAGCGCATACCTGGAGGTTCTTAACAACTCTAATAATTGTTCTAGGGGTGTTGTTTAAACTTTAACAAACCAAATGCAACTGCCAACTTTTTACTATGGTGGGAGAGAAAAAAATCTTTTTCCTCCTCTTCTACAACATTAAGTAAATGCCTTGAATCTAGAAAATACCCTCCTACCCTCATCTCCCAAGTCCAATTTCTCCAACTTTGCATAGATCTATTGTGTTTGTGGATGTGATATGTCTCCTACATGAAAAACATGGAACGTTTTACGGCCTTCAATCCAACTACATCCAGAGATCTATTTAATTCCTCAATCTTTCATCAATTTCCTTGCCATGTGAACCTCACCCCACCTGCCCACTTCTACATAGATGTTTGAGAGAAGAACATATGTCGCAACATTTTTAGTATTGAAATAAAAAAGCATTATCACTATAAATACTCTTAAGTTTATATTCATATGCGATCTATAGGTACCCAGAAGACAAATCCACACAACCACCACAAGTTCAACTAGCATCTTAATGATAAAATGTAGAGTATCTTCAAGATAGGTAGTATGGGCAAGAGAGTCAACCATGCAAACATAATGATCAACTGTAGATGTAATGCAATAAGGGTTACTCATATGACTGAAGTATGTACAACCCTCATCAACTAAATCCGTATGGCTGCATGTTACAGAGTGCTTCATTAATTCAGACATTTTGAGAGCATCCTTGCAAAATCCATGTTGTACATATCTTGCAATCATTGCATTCCATGAGATGACATCTCTTTGGGGCATTTTATCAAACAAGCTCACATGCCTTTGCATACATGTCCACCAGGATAAATGTCCTCTATTTTTTATGCTTTGATGGATGTACATATCCTTTTCCAATTCTCCTATTTAGGACCGGAGAATGTTGGAAAAATTTGTGGAGTTTGGCTTTACACCTGCCAATAATATTTGCTTTAAATTTTCTAAAGCTTTTAAACAAAAATTCCATTTTGTGCATATCCTGCAATCATTCCATTCCATGAGATAACCTCTTGTTAAGGCATTCTGTCAAACAGTTCACGTGCCTTTTCTATGCTTCCACATTTTGGAAGCATGTCTAGCAGAGCATTTCCAACTGCAACATATGAAAAAAAATCCTTCTTCCATGATGCTTTGATGGATGTGCATACCCTGTTCCAAAGCTCCCATTTTGGCACAAGGAGGGAGGATACTGACGAAGGTTGTGGAATTTAGCTTTACACCTGCCAATTGCATTTGCTTGAAATTTTCTAAAGCCTTTTCAACAAATCCATTTTGTACGTATATTGCAATCATTGCAGTCCATGAGATGACATTTTTTAAGGTATTCTGTCAAACAGTTCACAACCTGATAATTAAAGTGTTCTATACAAATATATTACATTAGTAACTATAGCATGAGATGTTGAATTCATGGAAATCAAAGTAGATTGTTTTCTTGGAAAATAACCTAATATTTAAAGTGTTCTATTGTGAATCCAATCTCTCAAGCTATACAGACAAACTAAATCAGAAATTCAATGGTATTCATGTCGGAGATTCTAGAAGAGAAAATAAGTATAACACACATGTTTTCATTGTTAATCTATGTGCAATTTGGTAAACTGCTCTGTTTATATATGTTCAATGGAGGCATATTGCAGACTGACAAACATAAGCTACAAATTCAAAATTATCATAATGAAGATAGAAAGACTTATTTTATAGTTGTATATGGTTGCTCAAACTTGGAAGGCCGTATCTCATTTAGAGCATGGGTGATTGAATGACATAGACAGGGTCAATTGATGTACTGGGAGGAAAATATGTAATGCTGTATCTGATTTCTTTGATTAGTGGGTCTATTCCATGTCATAGGTGAAGCTATTCTAAGACATAAAAATAGAAAGAGATCAAAGCAGCTCTATTTTTAAATGCCTACGTTTGTTCCTTGGTGAGCAAATCGTCTCTATATATTTAAATGCTCTTGGATTAAATACAATATGACGAACTGATGGAGAATCGAGGCTTAATTAACTCTCAAAAGACTGATCTGACATGAAAGCAACCCAAAGCATCAAGTGACATGCCAATTGCAGAAGGTCATCATATGAAGGGCTCGAGTCCATTTTATACTATTAAACTCCAGAAAGGGGCTCTAACCATTTATACCCACTTGAATCTGGACTATGACATCAAAAGCAATTGGTAACCCTATAAGGGATTTGAATAAGCGCTTTCTTTCAGAAGTGTTGTTCTATTTTGTTGAAGTCCATCGCTAGTTTTACAGTTCTCCTGCATTGCTCTGTTGGGGAATTCTCAGCAGGTCTAGCGCGGACTAGTGTTTTGATTCCTAAGCCTGGCCAGTTCAAAATCATAAAAATCTCCTAATTATGACAACGTACAAAGGGATGGAGAGCTGTTACTGGTATGGATTGGCTGGCAGAGCTTTCCAGATTAATAAAATAAGAAGAATGTGTATTAGAGATCAGTTGTGAAGAAATCTGAAAGACACATGATTCGCTAGCCCTATGTGGTAAGTTACTCTAGGCAATTTCGCCCAAACTGAACTGAAACAGGATTTAAAAAACCCTTCCCCCATATCCTGATAACTTCCAGAGAACAAGGCAGAAGCAAAAGGATAATAAAGCCTTATCCGCACAAATGCCCATCAGAAAGGACAAAGCAGGGGCGCTTGAAGCATATTTATCTCTCTTAAAAGCCTAACGATACGGATCTGATAAGAGTATAATATTTTTTCAAGTCCATGGTACGAGAAGTGAAGCTTTAGGGAAAACTGGCTAGACGATTTTAAAATGGCATTTCAACGTCACATTCCCTGAACCACCGTCACCATTTGAATGATAAAAATGTACAACATGTGTATCTAGAATTTCCTAGGTATATTTATAATTTGCAGATAATATCTCGTACAAAAGAATGCCCTGGCGAAAGAGACTACACAGGTGGGAAGGAGTAACTGAGTTTGCAAGGAGCAGTTATTAGCATTGAAGTTCGATCTAAGGAGAAGCCCATAATAAATATAATTGCTTTCCAATTCAAAGCCTGATCTGATAAGTGTCACACGTCTTCTCCGTCCAGCTTCCTATGCTTTGAAAGCTATCGCAGTCAATGCTATGAGGAATGGTCAGTATCGTCCGAACTGTCTAGCATGCCCTCACTGAGAGTGTGCACCGTTGATAGGCAAAAATAGCTCGATGAATCTCACATAAGGAAACGCCTTCGGCGTAATTATGTAGCTACATTTTGAATACATGTCTACCAGAGCAGTTGCACTACCCTTTATGCTTTCATGGATGTCCGTACCCTATTCAAAAGCTCCCATTCGGCACAGGCTTGGAGATGCTAGCAGACGTTGTAGAGTCTGGCTTTTACACCTGCCAATTGCATTCAGTTGGGAGTTTTTGAAGCCATTTCAACAAATCCATTTTGTTAATATCCTGCAATCAAGGCATTCCATGAGAACAATGCTCTTTGAGGCATTCTGTCAAACAGTTCAGGTGCCTTATCTATGCATCCACTATTTTGTATATCCTGCAATCAATCATGGAATTCTGTCAAACAGTTCATGTGCCTGATCAATGCTTACACATTTTGCCTACATGTCTACCAGGACAGTTGCAGCTACAACATGTGGCAAAATTACTCTATCGTTTATCCTGCGATGGATGTCCACACCCTGTTCCAAAGCTCCCATTTTGGCACAGGCTGGGAGGATGCTGACAAAGGTTGCGGAGTATGACTTTACACCTGCCAATCGCATTTGGTTGAGAGTTTGTAAATCCTTTTCAACAAACGCATTTGGTGCATATCCTGCAATCATAGCATTACATGAGATCGCATTTCTTTGACGCATCCAGTCGAACAGTTCACATGCTTTGTCTATGCTTTCACATATTGCATACACTACCAGAACATTTCCATCTGTAATATCTGATAACAATCCACCTTGCATTATGCTTTAATGGATGTCTATACTCTGTTCCAAAGCTAC
Organism: Sequoia sempervirens; assembly: GCA_007258455.2. NCBI lineage: Eukaryota > Viridiplantae > Streptophyta > Pinopsida > Cupressales > Cupressaceae > Sequoia > Sequoia sempervirens. The sequence continues at coordinate 73,401 of VDFB02076734.1, read as the reverse complement.
CATTTTGTGACGGGCTGGAAGTACAATGGCAAATAGAAACTGATCAGGTTTGAAATCTGTGTGTTGCGTATGGTGAAACGGCGATATAGACTTCTTTTGCGTATCTGTTGTGCCTCAGATATCTGTTCTGGCGCTCCTGTTTAATGCGATCAAGCGCTTACGGGACCCCAACTGAAGTTCCGTGCGGGAGCAAAATTTGAATTGGGTTAACGGGATCACCGAATGAACGGCAACAGCGAACATATCCCGACGGGAAGTGGGAACGGTTAGGAGAACCCACATCAGCCACAAGACCAAAAGAAGGCCTATGGGATAGTGAACCCTGATATTTTAGCACTGTGAAGTGTTCTTCTTCTACCGTTTAGTTTGATAATGGGCTCTTCCATTCTGTCCACCCATTCCATGCTGAATAAATATTGAAAATTTGCAGCTGTGTACCCACTTATGTAGTTTCCTTGAGGATGCTGCTGTAAGCTTTACAATCTAGGGTAAAATGCTTTTCAGTTTCCACCTGCCCACCGCCATAAAAGATACAAACCCACTCTTCCCAAACTTCTTTTGGCCTTTTCCATCTCCCCATTGTCATGACACCAAAGACGATGTGAGTTAGTCCTCAATTGTGCAATGAGAATCTATGATCTCCACAGAATATTTGCCTTTATATATGCCTTTTGTTGATAGTCCAAATTGGGATTAAATACTTCTACATAATTCTTTTTCTTTCTCCCAACCACTCTTGTCCACATAACCTTGCGAAACTTTTCAACCATATACAACTTTAATTCCTTACCATTATTAGAACACTCATTGAAGTGAATGTTTCACTTGTTCATCCACTTACAATTTTGTTTCATCCAAGCCTTTTTTCTTTCCCCTAAGACACTTCTAAAAACAACATTTGGCCACCAATGAGCTTCCATCTGCTCAACCTTTTTCAAATATCTCAAAAGACTCACCATAGCGATGGCCTCAATAGAAATTGCCCTTGTTTCAGCAAGAAGTATCTCATAGGGAACCAAAGCTTTTAGTTTGAATTTGCTTGTGATCAAATACTTTTGAATTCTCTCTATCTGTGCCCACTGGATGTTAGAAGTGTTGCTAGCCCATATTTCACACCCATAAAGGACCACCCGTATAACTAACAGCCCAAACAATGTTTGAATAGTTTTCCAATCCCATAACTCTGCCTCTCTACATCTGTTTTGAAGAGAAGAAAGGGCTCTCCAACCTCCCAAAGTTCTTTTCCTTCTGCAAGTTTCCCAACATAGCTTCTTGTTGAAATCAATTCTCAAGTATTTATACTCCGTTACTTCCTCTATAATACTCCCTTCCAAATAAAAGTCGAACTGATTTTTTTTCTTCTTCTTAAAGAATACCATAATCTTGGTCTTACTAATGTTGACTTGCATACCAACATCCTTACAAAAATGCTCAACTGCAGCCAAATGTGCTTGCAACCCTTGAACAGTTCTAGCAATCAATATAAGCCACACTGAAACTTGCAGTTTGTTCTTGGTGAGTATGGAACAAGAAAAGCAGCAGCTTCATGTTATGATGGTCCCTTGGCTTGCATACGGCCACATAGGACCCTTCTTAGAGCTGGCCAAGAAATTGGGTGCTCACGGTCTCAAAATTTCCATCCTCTCCACTCCCCTCAATATCAGATGGATAAGGCAGCAGATATTACAGCTACAACACATCCCAGAAATCGATCTGCTGGAGCTTCCACTGCCCTCTGTAGAAGGCCTGCCGGAAGGGGTGGAATCAGCTGCAGATCTAAAGCAAGGAGGCAGCTTTCAACTTATTATAAAAGCCATGGACGAGTGGAAGAAGCCATTTGAAGACCTCTTGGGGACGGTTTCACCGAATTTTGTAATCCATGATATGACACAGTACTGGGCTTCTGCAATCGCTGCCAAATTGGGCATTCCCACCATTTTTTTTGTCATCACGTCTGCCGCCAGCACAGGTTTCTATTTGGGCCATGCAGCCGCCATGACAGAGAAGGGCATAACAGTTCCAGAACCACCACCTGGTTTCCCCTCGGCCCACATCTGCCAAGCAGCATCTGAAGCCCACAAATTCGTGTATTTCTTCGAAAAGAAGGAACGGCACATCAACATGCAGGGAGAGCGATGGAACATGTCTTTGAAGGGTAGTTGGGTTGTATTGTTCAATACATGCGCAGAATTGGAAGGAGAATACATCGTCTACTTGCAAACAATCATCGGGCGGCCCGTGCTTCCCGTGGGAGTGCTGATGCCGGATCTGCCGCCGCCACCGGCTGCTGGCCGTTGTTTGGCGTGGCTGGATCTGCAACAGCCCTGTTCGGTGGTCGTGGTGTCCTTTGGCAGCCAATGTATTCTCAATACCCAAGAGCTCGGTGTGTTGGCGCCGGGCTTAGAAGAAAGTGGGCTTCCATTTCTGTTTGTTCTTCTCCGCCAGGTGGCTGCTGAGTTGCCCCAAGGCTTTGTGGAGCGCACCCAAGCAAGGGGACTTTTGGTGACGGAGTGGGCGCCTCAGTTGCACATTCTCGGTCATACTTCTGTGGGAGCGTTTCTCACTCAGTGTGGGTGGAATTCAGTGACGGAAGGATTGAGGTTTGGGGTCCCACTTGTGACTCTTCCTCTACAGTACGAACAGGGCTTAAATGCTAAGCTCATAGCCCAGGAACTCAAGGTGGGGGTGGAGATCAGGAGAAGAAAGGAGGATGATTCTCTTTCTAAGGAAGACGTCACAAAGGCTATTCGCAGGTTGATGGAAGAAGAGGAAGGCAGGCATATCAGATCTAACGTTCAAGAGATTAGTAGAGTCTTGAACAGCAACGGCTGCCAAATCTATTGACCAAACATCCACAACCTTGTTTCTTTGCTCAAAGAGAAAGCGTCTTGCAAGAGAGCTATTTGACATTTTTAATGTTAAGAATCCATATGCATTCTTAGATGGATATGTACTACCGCCTGCCGTCAACAATCTGCCCAAACGAAAATGCCAGCGTATGATCACAAAGTGTGAGCATTTTAAATTCTACCTGTTGTAGTATCTAGATGGATATGTTGAATCATATGCGATAAATAATGTGCTCAATAAATGTAAAGTGCCAGCATACGGATCCTATCATTACCAAAGTACTTTAGGTTCTTTCTATTGTATTATATATCATTATGTAAGCACTTTAGGTTCTTCCTATTGTATTATCTCTTGTTAGATTTTAATAGTATTTTAAGTTTGAGTTGAATGTATCAGCATTACATTTGGGAATCTTATCACAAGTTATTTTATTCTTTAATGTCTTTTTTAAGATTTTTTTATTAAATTTATAAAAATAATATTAGTTGAGATTAAGTGGTTAGAGTATTCAAGTTTTATTTGAAGATTCTAGTTCAAATCTTTAAAGTGACAAATTTTCTAATTGATGATTTTAAATCTTCTATTATTTGACTTTACTTGTAATTTCTAAGTTGTAGTTGTTCATATGAAGTAAATAATGTTGTGTTCAATGAATGTAATGTGCCAACATATTGATCATAATATGTAAGCACTTTTTTTATTCTTCTTATTGTATTATCCATCATTATGTAAGGTTCCTTCTATTGTATTAAATATCATTATGTAAGCACTTTAGTTTCTTCCTATTGTATTATCTCTCGTTAGATTTGAGTAGTATTTTAAGTTTGAGTTGAATGGATCAGCATTACATTTGAGAATCTTATTACAAGTTATTTTATTCTTTAATTTCTATTTTTTTAGATTTGTTTATTAAATTTGTAATGGTAATCTTAGTTGGGATTAAGTGGTTAGAGTATTCAAGTTTCATTTTGAAGTTTCTAGTTCAAATCTTTGAAGTGACATTTAAGATTAAAATCTTCGAAGTGATGACTTTAGATTTTTCATTATTTGACTTTACTTGTAATTTCTATGTTGTAGACTATCAAAAATATTTTTAAAATTATAATTTATGAAATTTTCATGTAAAAGTCATTTCCCATTTAGTTTGACATTTAAAATTAAATTCTTCTAAGTGACGACTTCAAATATTTCATTATTTGACTTTACTTGTAATTTCGATGTTCCGGAGTTTTATTTGTAGACTATCAAAAATATTTTTAAAATTATAATTATGAAATTTTCATGTAAAAGTCATTTCCCATCTAGTTTCCTACCCATTTTGAGGAGAGACCTTTCATACATTTTTGTATTGACAAATGATGTAGTTTTGTGCAAAATAAGGTCCCCTACCATTTGTCATCTACCTATCCATTACACATATCCCTATATGCTTACCACATACCTTATCCCCATATTCACATATTCCAATATATTCACTCTATCCATACATTTATGGCAACCAAACATGCATATACTTCCACCCACCCATTACCGACTTCAATTTGACCCATTTTCTTGTCATGGGCCCTTTAAAACTCAATTTTTAAATTGATATTTTTGCTAACTCTTGTAAATTTCTTTGATTTTTTTTAAATCCTTATATATCTAGCCATTCAATACATTTCTTTTCATATCCTTAAGTATCCTATCTACTTCAAACATTTGAGGGCACATCATTCACATTACAACATTTCAATTAAAGCAATAGAAGAAATATTGATTTACATAAGCATTGTGGGAGCATATGTATTTTTGGATATATTTTTTTTTTAAAGCTTATACACATTTTTTTGGTTGACCTAGAAAATAACATTCATCAGATTTTGTATAGTAGAAAAATTATGTTGTAACCTACTAACATCACTTCTTGTTGGATTGTATGTCATTGTTAGAAAAAAATAGCATTCATCATATTTCATATAGGCTCAATGGAAATTTACATGAGGTGTTATATTTTGATGAAAAACTTACACATTACTAATGGTGATTGTATGGCATTATATTAACTATATAACTATATGGATTCCATACAATCATACATACAAATTTTTCAACACAAATTTTTAAGACCCAAAAAATAAATTGTGCTTTAATTTTTTCTTACTCAAAGTTCAAGGTTTGGACAAATATTCTTAGGTTTTTTGGATGTTTACAATGCAAGGGTGAGGTCCACTTTACTCTAGGATGCTCCATTTGAATGCTCAAGTCTAAATCTCCCAAAAAATGATAGGTAGTCATATATGTAAGGCTATGATACCATGTTAGATCTAATTCTTGAGCCTCATGTTGGAACACGTTTTTCATTGCATCAAAAGATTGACACGTTAATGCTTGATACAAATGTCAGAGATAAATGGATCCATGAGAGGCAATTAGTCCATGTCTCAAATCCGAAGGGAGACGCTGGCAATTAGTCCAACAATGCCCCCCTCAATATAACCCAAGGAGATTCAAAATTGCAACCACAACTCTTATACCACTTTTTGGAACACCTTTTCCACTATGCCAAAAGATTGACTTGTTAATGCTCGATACAAATTCTAAAGATAAATGGATCCACAGGAGGCAGTTATTCCATGTCTCGAATCCGAAGGGAGATGCTGATGATTAGTCCAACACCTCATAGCTCTTAGACATCACCTACAACCAAAACATCTATCGCAAAAGAGAGAAAATAATCTATTCACTATGCAAGCTTGAAAAGTCTATTGATCTAAAAAAAATTGAACTACACAATACACAATAATAAATCTATATAATAAGGATAAAGAAATCCTAGATGAGACCCTCAGTGAGGATTAAATTAGATCACGAAATTTAGCCTCATCCTCTAAATTTTGATGGAAAATCGCATAACTTGAGTTTATCTTAAGGGTGATCCCACAATACTGGTTTACAATTTTTGTCCAAACTGGACACTAAGCTGATTTTTTTAACTAAATCTTCACTTTCGGACACCTATAATGGCTAAACCATGAGGAATTTGAAGATGATGCAAACTAGTGATTTGTGACATTTTTTCTATAGATTCTAAATATATTTTTTTCAAAATTTTTGAAATCAGATTGCACTTCTTTTTCTATCTCCTTCGAAAACTAGTTTTTTTCAGTAAACACTAGTTTTAAGGAGTGACGCTCACCGTATAACACATAACCTTTTTTTTCCGTGAAAGATAAAATTCTATTTTTTTTGAATTTAGATTTGTAACTATGATATCTAGTGCTTCCAATTGGTTTCATAGTGTTTTATTGAATATTTTTTCCATAATCAAGTGTTGAAGTCAAACTAATTACAATTCAGACATAGGCGAACCGTATAACACGTAACTTTTTTTGTATGTATCAAAATTCAATTTTTTTTGATAATTTGCTATTTTTCCACATGTGCAAAACAAAGAGCTTGATTTTCAGTGAAAAACCTACATTCACAAGAAATATAAAATAAATATAATAATTTATTTTATTTTTTTTTATTTTTTTTTGGAAGCTTATAATAAGGATTACATACTTACAAAAAATAAATTTTAAATGAATTCATTTGATCCCCAAAAGGTAAATCAAAAGTGTTTTTTATCAACATTTTGATAGGTGTAAAGGACACACCGTTATAGGTATGGTTTAAAGCTAGCAGGGTTCTATCCAAGGAAGCTTGGTCTAAGGTGGTTTCATCAAACCCTCTTCAATTGAAATCCTTTAAATGGAACTTTTCAAGGCTTAAATCATTATATTTTCTAAAATTATGTGATTTCAGCAAAAATTAGGATATCTCAGAAAGTGTAAACCACTATTGTGGCAATGCCCTTCAATATGCTAGTGTAAATGAGAACCTAATAATTAATTAAGTAATTAATTAGATAATGATTTTTTGACTCCAATATTTTTGTAGTTGTTTCAAGAGATGTTATAGGTTCTTACATATCCTTTCTTGTTGTAAAAATAATGATGCTAATGATGCAATACATATAGCTAATTTATACTTTAGATAAATTATGAGATTGCATGGATACATAAGAGTATTTTATTAGATAAAAATGTAAATTTTGTTGGTTATTTTTTTGGAACATTATGAAAGAATATGAATATAGAATTAAATTTTAGTTTACATATCGTACGCAAATAGATGTACAAGTAAATATTATGAATAGGATTTTTGGGATGATTATTATGAAATTGGGATTTAATCTTACTGCAATCAAAATTTTCTTATAATAAATTAAAAAATAAAATTACTTGGTGGAATGCCATTTAAAGTTATGTGTGGATAGAATCTAATGAATGTTTTAAAATTAAAAGAGTTCACCATAAACTACAAGAAGAGTTCTATAGCTAAATATTAAGTAGAGTATATCAAAGAATTTACATCAAGAAGTAAGACAACAATTAGATACGATGAATCACAAGTATAAGTAGGATACTAATCAAATTTGGACCCATAAGGAATATCAAGTAAGACATGAAGTGATACTTTACTTTAAGGAAGGAAATATTTTCATTGGGGACACATAATAAACTAAAATAAAGAAAATTTCTCTATAAATTTATTAAGAAATTTGACTCAAGAAGTAGATATGATGTAGAAATGTCTATATCATGAAAGAAAATTATAATATCCCATGGTTGAGATTGACTAGGGAAATAGGTACCTATATAAAAAAATAAAAGAAATTAATAGGTTCTTGATACTTGTTTATATCCTAGATTCTTTTGTTCAAGACTAGTATATGTAGATTTATGTTGCTTATAAAAGGATTCACTTCTATATTTATTATACATTTATAAGAGGTGTATTTGAGTTTGTTTAACTCATATTCTCTCACATCCATTTCAAAATGTCTTTCTTAAACCTATTCATTATTTTATTCTGATGTATTCTTGTTATTACTAAATAATTCCCTTTAATATCAATCTTATATTCTAAATTTTTAATTTATATAATTAAAAATACAATTTAAGATAATAAATATATCTCTTCCTTCTTAAAATAAATAAATGATGTTGTAGCACCTCCTCTTGAGTTCCTACATTCACCTTCCTCTCTCTTTTTCTTATCTACATTCATCTTCCTCTCTCTTTCTCTTATTCCTACATATATTTTCCTCTTTTATTCAATATTAAATTGGGAAAATCCTCTTTTATGGGTGTCTTCCTATTCCTAGACATAGCTTTGAAGATTATATATTGATCTCCTCTTTTGACTCAAGGAATATTTTGATGTTATCTTTTTGATACTATATACATGGAACAAAATAAAAGGAAACTAGATAATATAAAATATGATTCCTCTTGCAAATTCGTAAAAGAGCTAAATAAAATAAATATTCTATAATATTAGAAAATACAATTTTTTTTAAGTAGATGTGCTCAATATGTTATTTCTTTGTAGTTTCTCAATATTTGGGCATGGTTTTGGTAGCATGTATTTATCAAGATTTTCCATATGTTGTATATGATTTTTTTTAAGGATAGAAGGTTTAAGGTTATATTTATAGATTTTTTGGTATCAAGTAATTCATCGTCAATTCACTGTGGGAAAATTCATCGTCATGACAAATTCACCTCAAGGAAAATTCATCACTCATGTAATGCATTAACATAAATTTTAATATATATTTTCAAAAAATTTAATTTTTTTTGCAAAAGAATAATTTTCATGGCATTTATTATCATTTTTATTATCATAAATCAAATTATTCTTTTGCAATATTTTTTTCAAATTTTTGCAAATATATATTAAAAAATGTTAATGCCATTAATTTTCCATCGTGGTGAATTGGTGGCGGTGAATTTTCCTGTGATGAATTGCTGGTAGTGAATTTTCCTAGAACCAGATTTTTTATTGAGAATATGAATGGTCTAAATTTGATGTTGAGTAGATGGTTGAGATGCATTGAGGTAATCTTATTGAATGTTTGTTACCTTCTAGGTTAAAACTAAATATGATTGTCAAAAATGATTGAGATGATTTTTTTAATTATAGGTGACTTTTAGTGTTATTTTTATTAATGGTTGAGATGAAAGATTTTATTTATTTAATAATTGTGGATGAGAATGTGATTAATTAAATTATGATTTTTTAATAAATGAAGATGATAAATTTTATTTTATTTATTTCAAGGATACGTGATAAAAGTGGATTAATTTTTCATTTTGAATAAGTGAAAATGTGGATTAATTTTTATTTATTTTGGATAAATGAAGAAACTGGGTTAATTAAATAAATGATAAAATTATTTATCTATATGGCATTAGAAATGGTGAAAAAAATAGTGAGATATATTTTAGGTGTTTACATTTTCTCTCTTTGAATTAGTGTTGTGACTAAAATAAGTAATAGAATTTAAAAGAAGATAATCATAGATGCCTAATAGGACAACACTATTGGCAAGATACCCCAACATAGGGTGATGCCCCCTTGAGAGAGTAGGTGGGTAGGAATCACATGGGTGGGCTCTAAAAACGAAAATAGAATTAGTTTAGCTAAAAGGTGAATTGATATGAGGAATGTTGAGGGGAACGATGAATGATAGAAACGAGCATTATAAATGGATATAAATATGCATATTAATTATATGGTAAATATGAATGTTAAAATTATAAATGCATGCAATGAATGTGATGAATGTTAATGATAGAATAATATTAGTAATAATTAAATAATATGATGAATAGTTTGAAAAGATAGTAATACATGAAATAAAAATTACATTAATTTACAACTCTTTAGGGCCAACTTAATGCTTTCTTTAGTATAGTATAAGGTAGGATAGACCATGATATGGAAAAACTATAATGCAATGATATGCTACAAGTACAAACAAAAATGAAAAATAAAATTAAGAAAATAAACAAGAAAGTAAGGAACACAAATAATAAAACAAAACAAAAAAAGGATTATTCCCTAATTAAGTTGAAAATATATATGTATATTATTATAATAATATCTTTGTTGTACCCTAAATCAATTGTATATGTGAAGGGGTTAGATTGGGAATATTATATCCTAACAAATATGATGTTAGATTGGGAATGATCTATCACAATTATGATATATTAATGATTTATTTAAAAATAAATAAGGATTTCATTAATTAAGGGAAGCACCAATGGATTATTTTTACTTGGATTTTTTTATGTTTGATAGTTGTTCTAGGTTATTACTTTAAAAAAAAAAAGTGTTAGTAGGAAGGGGGATGAGACACAACATTCAAATATTTTGATGATATTATCCTTAATGGAAACTGGGCAGGATAATGATATATTAACATACTTGCAAGGGGAAATACTAAAATATTATAGAAACTAAGGATGGATTAAAATTTGATAAAAACATGTGTATTATATTTGAAATAAAATACATAAACTAAACCCTAAGGTCAAAACTTGAGGGTAGAGGATATATCAATTGGTTTCACCAAAAAAAATGTTCATCATTAATTGACCAAGGTCCAAAATATTTATATACCAAATGAAGATAGAAAAAGAGGAATAATCATGTGTTATAAAGCATGATGGCATGTAGAAAGTGAGAATGGCTAGATTAAGTAAGAAAAGACATCTAGATGATAAAATATATAACTATGGTGTACATGGAGATTAAAAGGTCCCAACCAATATTTAATAATATCTAAAATAAAAGATTAAGAAATAATTTAATTATTAAATATTATAAAATAAAGTAGGAAAAAACCTTTAGTGTAATTCCAAATATATTTTTCTCAAGAAATTAACAAAATAAAAGCACTTGCATTTCAAAAAATTCCAACAACACATCTTGAAACTTCAAAACAATACAACCACATGTGTGTACATATATAACAAAGTATCTACACTTAGGACACAAGAAAGGTTGATATCTAACGAAGTACCTAAAGTAACATGTGAAATTAAGTACTAGAAAAACAAGGAATAAGATTAGGAGGAACCTCATCTTGATATGTGTATCATAAGAAAAAGGGAACCCTGAGTTTAGTACATAAAACCTAGGATCAATTACCTCCTTTTCAAAGGTACACTAGAATGTAAATCAACTAGGTGTTTTGATTAACTTTCAGTTCCATAAAGGTGAGTCAATTAGACCTAGATTTGATCCTTTTGAGCCTTAGAAATGGAATGGAAATTGTTATGATTAACCTAATTGAATTATATGACTTAATATAAAAAATTTAATATTCCAAAAATACACAGACTAAAACAACAATTCACACGCAAGTCTGATAAGTATAGGATGATGTGTACATATCATAAAAAGTTGGATCTAAGTGTTGTAGTAGGATTGGGTCACATAGGGACATATGGGTCCTTGCAGTCCCTGTCTAAACTTCAAAACTTGATCTTGTAACTCTCTATCTACTCTCCATAATTAGAATACATAATTTAGGAGATTATGGGCTATTTAGGAGGTGCTAAAAATTCATAAATACAAAGGTCACTAAAATAGGTCCAAACTAAGCATTAAATTGTACTATCACCTACAAGGGAATGCAATTTTCTCTACTACATTTAGCCCCCACTTTAGTGACCATATAACACTATGTGTATATGCAAGCTAAATTACTAAAAATAAATCATTCTACATAAAAATGATACTCATATGGATATTATGAATCATCCATGAATAGGAGAATGAAGCCCCAAATGTAGTCATCTATAAAACCATAATGTTAGGAACCACATCTTGCAAAACTAATTTGTTAGCTATTCAAAATCATCTTATACTTTCAAACAAACATGTTAACCAAAATCAAGAGTAGATGTATGCTCCTGAATTCCAATTTATTTATGGATGTGGAATCAGGGTAGCAATCTAACCAGATCAAATTTCTAGCCTTGGTTATGGAAATTTTTATGATAGGGTCATGAAATCACAACACCAACTATAGAAAAATATTCGATGTGATCGGGGTTAGAACTACGAATCCAACATAATAGACGACATGAAAATCAGAGTTCACTAGCCCCCACAATGATGAATTGAATGATATATGCATGTATAAAATTTTACTATATACTAGTGAAAATTAAACTTTTTGACCATCATTTTCATTTTTTACTATTTGAAGATTCAAAGAGAGATATTGTTGATCATCAAAGCTTGTGCCTCTCTGACAGCCTTATGGGAAATTTAGTGAGTGGGGGATTAATTTGTGCCTCACTGAATACCTCAAAGATTTTTATAGAATGCCAACTCTTCTTTGAGTTTTGGAGAAAAAGGTAGAAGGAAATATAAATATAAAACATAAAAAATGGTGATACACCAAAGCTTTTACAAAATTTCAAACCCAATCTTGCATATGAATAATATATTAGACACAGAATGCCACAACCCTTCATTGTTGGGAAGATAATGAGCAACAAAGGCTAATTACAAGCACAGTGCAACCTTTCAAATCTCTCTGCAAATAGTGTTCATTAAGGTCCAATGAAACATAAAGAATTTCAAGGTTAACATAAAACATTTATAAATCACATAAAACTCTTCCTCTTCTTACAACATAATATATCCAAACAACAACCCTTCAGAAAAATAGAGAAGTTAAGAGACAATCCAATTTTCACAAGTTAGTATCCTACCATATAAGCCTACAACATGGAAATGAACTACTCAAACTATTTGAATTAAGCTTAACACATTGTTTCCTTCTGAACAAAAGCATAAAGAAGGAAACTTGATAAAGGCCATAACATGCATAGTCTCAAAGATTTCTTCCAAACAGTTTGTGCTCAAATATCAAATGAACTTTAAAACAAAGGTCAGATGCCAATCTGATAATAGTTTGAGCATTAACAATATAACATGCCATAGAAAAGTAGTTTTTGCTAATTCTACTTCTAAAAATAGTTCTATAACTTCAAAAAACTAAAGAAAATTTTCTTGAGAAAAGGAAACTGAAACTTGGAACTCCTCCCTTCTGTCACGCCTCTCATTTATAGCTACAAAAAGAGAAAACCACTGCCACATTCTAGAAGTAATTTCTGCTAGATGTTGGCATTTTATAGCTCACGATCTGATCATAGATCTTTAATTAGGTCATAGCAATATTTTCTCATCAATTCTCAACTGCCACATCAAATCCCTTTAGATATTTAGAAAAAAACATTATCTGAAAATAATCAGATCCTAGAAAATAGCCTGGAAAAAAGTCTAGTTGACCAATCGCATAGCCCAATAGTGTTGAATCAAAGCCTCCATCTTGAAAAAACAAAAGGACCCAACAAGACCTGACAAACTCCAAAAGAGATCACTTCATAATAGTGCAAACTACTTGCAGTGAAGAGATGACGTGTCGAGTGGGTGGGGATTCTCAAACTTGTGAAAATATTCCTTGAGAAAATCTTTGCTGAGTTGACATGTGTCTCGTCTCTCTCCTGAAAGGAAGACGATAAATGAAAGCCACATGTTGCAACCACCACATGGCACATTGCACACCTTTCTGAACAACTTTACTTGAGTGCAGACACATCCAAAGCCAAAAGCATAAAAATCCAAAATTAAAAAATGATTACTGTTGACTCACAGGGGGCCTTCACTTGTAGAGGCATGAACCTAGAGCTCTAGTAATTCTTGGAGTTTTAGGAAAGTTGAATGTTGCCTCTCATTTTGCATCAATCGGTCGGACGAGAGTATGGATGAGCCTGCATGCTTGATCTAGCTCAAAGACTTCCTTAAAAGAAATAAATCCCCATCTTGTAGAAACTGCCCCAAGATGATAATAGAGACGAGAAAGAAGAAAGATCTTGCACTTGATATCATCAACGGTGGGTGTCACACTCGAACCTGGGAGTTTTGTAGAAGTCTAGACCTTATGTTGGATCACGTTCATAATCTACTCAACTGAAAACACATCTCCATCTGGTGAAAGAAGAGGAGGTAGCCTGAAGCTAACTAGGACACTGAAATCCTTCTTGATTTCATTGACCCTCTTGTTCAACACTGCCTGACATTCTTTGCACCTTGTTGCGATCTTGTGGTAGTTGATGATCTCATTTTCTTTGATGGAGGTGGCTCTTCAATCAGGAATCCTTTCACCTTTTAAGGACTCATCAATGGCTACACACAACCTGGAAATCAAGCTTTACGATTATGCCACTTGGGGAGCACATAGCTATAGAATTTGATCGACCATTAGGCTAACCTTCCTATTTAATTCCCAAACACCCTTTAAAAATTGTAAAGAAGGTCTAAAAATGGCAACCACAACTATGATTCACTCCCATTGAATAGATATCAACTTCTCTAATATTGGGAGGGTCCTAGCTCCTTGTGTAGCAGCTAGCTCCTGATTGAACTGAGCCTCTCTTGCTCTTGCATTCTCCTCCATTTGATTCTTCTCTCTGAGGGAATTTATTAGTTCTGAGTTCAACCTTCCAATTGCTTGTTTTGATTTTTCTGCTTCTATCTAGGCCTTCTGTAGATTTTTGGAAGCTTGAGATCAAATGCCATCCAACTCTCTTTTATGTTTTCCTGAGCATGTTGGTACTCTACATTTTTCTGATGCTCAGTAGCAAGCTCAACTCTCAACTTTTCAATTTCATCATACAACTGAATATGTTGACCTTAGGCTTCTGCAAGCACCTTAGATATTTCTCCTTGTTGACTTTATACTTGCCTTATGTGGGCCATCTCGACATCTCTGGCCTTGATTTTTGTTTGCAACCTATTCACCATTTCCCTTACATTTATCAGCTCTACCTTGCGCTTCAACTTTTTGTCTAGCCTCTCATAATCTGCATATACCACATTTTGTGTGGCCTTAGCTAGGACCACTTTTATGTGCGAACGAGTTTCATTCAAATCCAAGCTCATGGATCTAATGTCATTGTCCTCCATCTGCATTTGTCCGTCGAGCTTGGACACGAGTGGCTTCATGATAGTGATCAACAGAGAATTCTCCTCTTCATTGAAGCAAGCTTCAATCTTCTTGGTAGTTGGAAACGTGACGTTCTTTAATAGTCTTTTCTACTTTTTGACCTGTCGGGCCTGCTTCGTTGCATTGAAATGCCCCTAAAGACTCTGAAAGGTATCAATTCTTTGTGATGCAATGGAAGCACCAGGAGGGAGACCAAAAAGGGTGAAAAAAGGAGAAACCTCAGATGTATGAGCATGCAGGGAAGCAAAAGGGAGCGTTATCATGGAAAAAGGCTAGGATACCAAATTAAGATTGGATAGGGTTAAAGCCAATCGAGGTGAAAAGAGAGAGATGTAGAAGGAGGAATGTTTTCCCAGAAGTGGATGGAATGGGAGTGACAAGCAACATGGATGTTTCGTCTCTTTCAATGGGGGTCCTTGGCAGGGTGATTAAATAATCAATAGTGGTTGAAGTGGATGCTACTCATTCAGTGCATGAGGTTGCTTTGGAAGGCTCATTAAAAATGGGAGGGGGTGTATTTAGGACTACTAGCTTAGGGTCTACAGATTGAAGAATTCTTTTCTATAGATGGGGGCAGAGTAGTGACCAGAGATGCAGAGGCAAGAAGAAGAGAGGGAGTAAAAATTACCTAGGCCATGATGGTCGAAACATTTTCTAGAACAGACTCCACTTCTTCTTCTCCTTGGGCTGATGCATATGGTGCACCTAGATCATGGACTCATCTTCTCTTTACATGACCAAAACTAGTACATTTTGATCCTTTAGCGGCCAATCCCTTTGAAACTTGGCCTCCAACAACCATAGTGGACCCTCTTGGGGATGGTTGGGTCCTTTTTCCTTTGCTTCAAGCACTGGTGGAGGATGTGACTTGTGAGTCCCTTTGCCTCGAGCCTCTCCTCCTATCAAATTCTAAAGGATGAGAAGTATGGTGCAGGAGCTACTCTTCTTCAATCTCATGACTTCTCTGGATTTCTATTGTCAGTGTTGGCCTCTTGATCATAAATGTCCTCGAACCTTTCGTCATGTCCAGTTGAAATTCTCCAAATAGGGCATTGGGGCATTTCTTCTCTTGTTGGGACCTCCAGAAGTCTTCCTTCTTTCTTTCTAACCATCCCTTGTGCTTCAATTGTGTGTTGAGGGAATTACCCATTGGAAGGTTCTTCTAATACTCCACCTATGACACATAGAAATTTAGCCATTTTGGTCATTTGAGTGGAGTGCGATCCAAGTCAATGTATACTTCCAACCTTTCTTGAGTCGGATTCCTCCTCTTGTTAAAATACTCTCGACTCTCATGTTTCAAAGTGGAGTACCTTGTTGGGTTGTTCTCCCATGTGCCACAAATGAGGACCAAGCCTAGGGCCACCAGTAGGTTTGTAAGCTCACCCTTGGCCTTCCCCTTCCCTAGTATCACCTGACTGTTGGAAATTGTGAGGGGAAGTGGGTATATCTTTTTCTTATTCCTTTCGATGCCATAGGTGTTGTTGGCAAGGATTTCCTGACGACATGCCTCCAACATGAAAACTCTATCTGTTATAGATCTAGGGAGTCTGAAAGGCTCCTTGACAAAACCATGAAATCTGATAAATGTAAAATCCTCTCCTAGGAAATAATCCACTAGGGTCAACGAAGCTCTCATCCATTGTATGACTTCAAGAGAGAAATGGCCATAGGGCATGGCAACAAATCTTAAAGCACTGGCCTCAAAAAATGATCTACAAACCAGTAGTAATCCCCCATTTTTGAAAGCATAGGATTCCATACATAAACTGGCTGATGGCAGCCTTTAACATCGAACCTAGATACTGGCATAGTTTTCTCTAACAACTTAGAATTTTGATGCAAAATAAAGTGGGCTAGGAAAGAAGAGTACCTGGATTTATACTCGGTATCATAGTTCTTCAATTTCTAGATAGCATCCCTTCAGCTATTGTATCAAAAAAATCATAATATTTCTAGCTCTTCTCCCTTTTGAGCATAAAATCCAGACCCATCTGGAAAGGATGGACGTCCTCATCATCATCAAGGCCAAAAATCCAGGGCAACATTGAGAAGATAGACTGTGTGTCTTTCTTGAACTTTCTACATGAAAGAGGAAAAGAAAAGTGACCTCTCTTCAACCTTTCCTTTGTTTCTTCCTCATAAAAGCTTCCTTTCTTGGTTCAAGTTCCTCCCCAAAAATTTCCATCATTTCTTCATCAAAATGTTCAACACCCTAGGTTGTAGGGATACACAACATATCTCGTATCGCTTCGACATAAATTGTAACTTTGAATCTTCTGGCACATGCATTCACTAGCTCTAGGCATGTGTGTACAACAAGAAACATGAGCTATGGTAGGCCACAATTCCAGAGCTGAGACGCGAAAACCTCAGATGACTCATGCTACATCATTCTTTGGAATGGACCCTCCCTAAAACATTTAGGGTTAGATGACAACTTGGGGTAAAAAATATTGTCAATAAAATCTTGCACCACCTCTCTCCTGATACGTTTATCTGGTTACACCTTTTTACAAATTTCAAATGGCCGCTCCTCAAGCAATGGGGCATTGGAAAATGAGGTATGCCCAAAGATATTGGTGCAGCCATGCCTTTTAGATGAGGCTCCAACTTTTCTACCAGATATTGATGGCTCTGCCATGGCTATGTCAAGAAGTTGTAGAGAGTTTCCTCAATGAAAATGACCACTTGCCTTTTGCTTCTTAGTAAAATATACTTTTGGGTGCAATTAATTCCCTCAGATGTACATGCAGTTAATGCTACGTCATTACTGCTAGTCCACTAAATGCTACCACCAAGGCAATATGTGTGGATTCGAGATCTACATCCCTTGGAATGCTAAAATTGTTGTGAGAATGGAGTTAGTACATTCTCCCCATTGCCTCTTTCACAAATAAGCTCATTGCATTGGAACGTGTTATTTTATCTATGAGAAACATGTTGAAGTAATGCAAGGTACTTTTGAAAGACATGCCAATTTAATTTGTCAGAATTTAGTGTGTTAAACCATGTATTTTCACATAAGTAAGATGGTTGGTGTTGATGATGGCAAAGGAGACATTTTCAATCAACATATGAGAGAATTTACTCCCAACACCCAAATTTATTTCTCAAGACCTCCTGTTAGATCCTCCATATGATTCATCTACTGCCCTCTAGTTTCTTTGGTAATTTTCCTATTGTCGTTCATCCAAAAATGGACTTCCCGTCAAGGTTGGATTTGTTGGCTCATCTTTTCTATATATAGCTATGCCACCTTAGTGCAAAATTCACTTCAAAAAACATAGCCTCTTAGTTTAGAAAGCTTCTCTCGCTATCTCTCATTCCACTACCATCTACTACTTTATTAGAATGTTAGTTGGTCTAGGAATTCCTATTCAGCTTCTACCACGGAGGCCACAATACTACTTTGTGGGAGAGGTCACCAATGATAGAATTAAGTGCTTGGTGAAGAAGTGTGACCATTTTGGCCTGGTTGCATTCAAGTGGGTATTCATCCTAGACTTTATTGATAATAAGAACTAGGTGAGGAGAAAATGCAATGTACTTTCCTAATTTGTTGCCTTCCTGCTCGACTTGAACATTTCCAAGCCCATGATAATTAAATTATGTCACTAGATGTTTGAATTTGCATTAATGGAAGATCTTGGTGAAATTGTACGGGTAGCTATCCCTAGCGTCGGTATTCCAAGCACCATGGATATCCACAGGCATGTGGATTATGTGATAGACGTACCCTAGTTTCCCTTCCTTACTGACTACTGCACCATGGACCTGGAGATGCATCGTTCATTGTCTCAGCCAGTGGCCACCTACCTGCTATGGGAGTACAGCATGGAGTGTGTTCCTAGACTCACCTGGAGAAAGCACTTCGAGTTTCTGGTGCATAATCGCGACGACTAGGCCAATAGTCTACACTATGTGGAGCCTGCATGTGCTATGTGTTCACCCCCCTTTTGCATCCTGACAAAGAAGAAGAAGAAGAAAACCAAACAACAAGCCATTTCAGCTTTCTAGACAATGGTTGGAGGTGTAACTTTATTGTTTTTTACATGTTGCCTCGTTTTTGCTTCATGCCTCTTTTTGGGTTTTCTCAAGAGAGCCTCATGTTTAAATCTAAGCCTCAGGCTTGTATTACATTGTAAATTTTTTGATGAATATAATATAATACAAAAATTTCCCCCTTCTTATGTGTTATTCTCATGGCTTATTCTCAAAACTAAAGCATATTTACAAAAAAAATTACATATGGTACATAACAGTTAAAATTTTTAAAGAATTGCATATTTTAATGGAATAATTTTAGATAAAATACCATTTATTGGTATATCTAAAATGTTTCCTTTCATATCTTCAAGTTCTTATGCATTATTTTCTTTGCATGCATTGATTCAGAAGGGTCCCTTCCATAGCGCCTCAAATTTTGTATGTTGTCTTGGTTTCGCAGTGCTCTCATCGTACTTTAGTACTAGGCTACCTTCCCTGAATTCTGGGTTAGAGCTCATTTTATCAAACCATCACTTCACTGTTTGTTGGTGGTCAACCATGTATCTATAAGCTTTTTCTCTATCTTCCTCAATTTTGAGGAGTTCTGCCAACTGTACTTCCATTCTGCCACTTTCTTCAACTTCTGGGGCTTTCAATAGTTGCAAAGTAGGGATTTCTATGGAAATTGGTAAAACCACCTCTTTTTCGTACACTAGTTCATAAGGGGAGGTCTTCAAGATCTTCTTGGGAGTAATCTGGTCCACCCATAGAGCAACTCATAGGTGCTTGTGCAAATCCCTTTGTCGCTTTGAGCCGATGTGCTTGATTAACCTAATTAGGTTTTTGTTGGTCGACTCCGCTAATCCATTCCCTTGTGAGTGGTAATTTAATGAATTTTTAAGGTAAACCCCATGTTTGATAGAAAAATATGACATCCTCGAACCTACAAAAGTTCAAGCATTGTTGGATATTATAGTTTTTGGCGAACCAAATCTAGTTACCAGCTCTTCAAGAAAATTAACAATCTTGCCCTCTGTGGAATTTTTTAGGGCAACCACCTCCATCCACCTTGTGATGTAGTCAGTCGTCGTAAGGATCCACTTGTGGCTAGCACCAGAAATAGGATTTATCATTTCGAAAAAATCCAAACCCCATTGAGCAAAGGGCTCCTTAGTTACAATTGGGCTTAAAGGAAAGGAAAAATTATTTCTTTTGCCAACAAAGAATTGGCACTGAGTTACACATTTTCACCAAATGGTGTGCTTCAAAAAACATGGAAGGCCAATAATATCCTGCTTGCATTATCTTCAAGGTGGAAGTCTTGGCGAGGAAATGTCCAACCTCAAGACTGCTATGGAATTCATTAAGAACTCTTTGTGCACTTGTGGCTTGTCTAAGCATCAGAGTAGGACACCATCATACTTTTTCTTAAATAATACACCTTAAATTAATACATACCTAGTGCCTTGCAGTCGGTAGTGTCACCTTTTGGGGGATGGAAGGCTAGTTGGGTACACCCCCTTTTGCATATACTGTGTTTGATCCACCACCCAAGACTCGTTGGACTCAGACTGGTTTAAGTAGACCTGATCGGTATCCTTCTCAACCATGGAACTTGATTCCTGTGCAATGTATTCACACTTAATTCTTCCCCGAATCAGCTTGGTTGGTATAATGTCCACATCATACTCTAGGATTTTGGTGATCCAATTTTCTCTCTTTTCGGTTATCTCATCTTCTATGATATACTCCCATACACTAGGATGCATGACGAGAACAATGATTTTATTGCCCAACATTGAATGTCAGAACTTCTTTAGACTTATAACAATGACGAAAGCCTACTTTTCAATAAAATTATATTAGCCTCGTAACTTTTAAGAGTTCTTGAATGAAATGTAATAGGATTCTTTCTGTTATTTCCCTCGTCCTTCTAAGTGAGTACAAAAACTATACTATGTTGGTTGTTGTATACATAGAGTAGAAAATCTTTGTAAAAGTTAGGATTAGCCAATACCAGAGCAGTGAAGATAGCTATCTTTATCTACTCAAAATTTTCTTTTCCTTTAGGGGTCCATTTGAACACTAGGTTCTTCTTAAGCATTAGTGTGATAGGTCTTGCAATGCCTACAAATTTTGAAATGAACCTGTTGATGAAGTTTATATTCCCCAGGAAGGAATACAATCATTGCTGATTTACTGGTAGGGGTAACTCCATATAGATCTCACCCTTTCAGGGTCTATTGCTATTCCCTCTTTTGACACTACAAAACTAAGTAGCTTACCTTGGGGTACTTTGAAAAAAACTTTTTTTGGGATTCAAAGAAATCTTGAATTGTTGACATTTCTAGAATACCTTTTCTAGATGATCAAAGTGATCATCCCTTGTCTTTAAAAATACTGTTAAGTCATCTAGATATATGAGAATAATCAGATTAATTAATCCTCTAAAGGTAATATCCATTGCTCGTTGAAAGGTTGCACCAGCATTTGAAAGTCTAAACAACATTTTTGAGTATGCAAATGTTCCCCACTTAGTGGTAAACATTGTCTTATGTTGGTCACCTTCCTTGACATATACCTAAGTGGTTAAGCATTAAATGACACGAGTTGTCACACCTCATAGGATGCCAACACTTGTCATAATCTGGTTTCATCTATCTCTCCCATTGGTCTATATAACCAAGGCATTTCCTTTGTAATTCTCAATTCTCAAGCTAAATATAGCTTTGCATTCCTAAGATGAATACAGTTCATTCCTCCTCATATTTATGGTTTTTCTTTCCTTCAGTCATTAGATTCGTGAGTAGGTGAGTTGGAAAATCTCACAGATACAAACATTTCTAAGTTGTCCCAACAAGTCAATTTCAGCTTGTTTTTGATACATTTGAACTACTAATACTTTAGGGAGTGAGGGCTCTGGACTTGGATTGGTCTAGTTAACCTTATTTGACTCAAGCTCCTTAGGCTAATTATCCAAGGTCTCTATTGGGGGTTCCTCATCAATTAATTAAGTGATTTGAGGGAATGAAGGTCGAACCAAAGTTTTCCATGATCAAAGGTGGACATCACTCACCTATACCCCATAAGTAGGGTATTGAACATCTTCATTAATGTAGGCCTACTAAAAATGTTTGTTATTAGGGTTAGGTGCAAGATGTGCTAGCAGCTAAGGTACTTTAGATGGCTATGGTGCTTGGTTTGTTGGATTTGGTATAGGGTGATCCCACAATACTGGTTTACAATTTTTGGCCAAATTGGACACTGAAATAATTTTTTCTAACTAAATATTCACTTACAGGCACCTATAGCGGCTAAATTGTGAGGAATTTGAAGATGGTGCAAACTAGTGATTTGTGACATTTTGTCTGTAGATTCTAATTTATTTTCTTTTCAAAATTTTTGGAATTAGATTTTAGTTCTTTTTCCATCTCCTTCAAAAACTATTTTTTTTCAGTAATCAACATTTTTAAGGAGTTGCGCTCACTGTATAACGCATAACATTTTTCCAATGAAGGATAAATCTTTTTTTTTTTAATTTAGATTTGTAACTATGATATCTAGTGCTTCCAATTGGTTTCATAGTGTTTTATTGAATATTTTTTCCTTAATCATGTTTTGAAGTCAAACCAATTACAATTCAGACATAGGTAGACTATATAATGCATAAATTTTTTTGTATGTATTGAAATTCAAATTTTTTTTTGTTGGATCAAGGACTTCAATATCTGGTACACTCATATTTTTTAGTTTTTTTTTATAATATGCTATTTTTCCACATATGCAGAACAGAGAGCTTGATTTTCAGTGAAAAACCTACACTCATAAGAAATAAAAAATAAATATAAAAATTAAATTAAATTTATTTAAAATTATACTTTTTGGGAAGCTTATAATAAGGAAGTTACATACTTACAAAAAATAAATTTTAAATGAAATCATTTGATCCCCCAAAAGTAAATCAAAAGTGGTGTTTTATCAACATTTTGATAGGTGTAAAGGAGACTCCATTATAGTATGATTTAAAACTAGCGGGGTTCTATCCAAGGGGGTTTGATCTAAGATGGTTCAATCAAACCCTCTTCAATTGGAATCCTTTAAATGGAACTTTTCAAGGCTTAAATCATTATATTTTCTAAAAATATGTGATTTCAACAAAAATCAAGATCTCTCAAAAATTATAAACTGGCTTTGTGAGATCAACCTATAATGGCTTGCTATTGTAACTGTTGATAATTCATGTTTTGGTTTTATCATTAGTAGCTTCTTTGCCACTAGGGTTGCCATTTTTTTTTGTTTAGGTGGTCATTGGGAATTATAGTCAGATCCTTGATAATTTTGTGATGGCCACATATTTTGTTGTTGCTAGTTCCAATTGGTTTGAGGAATTTTCCATTGCTAGTTTTGCATATTGGCCCAAGACTAATGATTCCAATTAGGAATATTTGAGTTGTTACCAAGAAATGGCATGTTATAATTCAAAGGATCTTAAGGCATAACTTGTCTTGGCTCCCATGGTTTCCTTTGAGCTATGTAGAATACTTTTCCATCTTCTCCTTCCAGTGCATGAAATTATGATGTCCCTCTAGAGATACTTGCCACCTTCTTGCATTTTCAATTAGTCCTTCTTTGTCTACAATGTGGGTAGTATTCTATAAGAGCTACTTCTGCCTCCTCTTGCTTCTTCTTGATATGGAGGGTATATAGCTATGTATCCAGATGGATAATAATATCCTCCTTCATATTTGACAAAATATTACTCGATTCAACTCTAGAGACTCCATTGGATGGTTTTATTACGGAAGATGTCTTGTCTCCTCTAACCAGGTTCTTTGTGAAAGACCTTAAATAATACCTGCATGCCTTGAAAATCTCCTCAAATGGTGCTTGAGAGATATATCCTACCTCAATGAGGTTAAGTGCATCCATGGAATCCTCATTAATCCCCCTTAAGAATATCAGCTTTAAAGACTCATCAAAGAGTTTATTTTGGTAGGACTTCTTAAGAAAAAACTGAAACCTTTCCATCTAGTCTTCCATGGATTCATCCTCCTTTTGTGACATCCTAAATATGTCATCTCTCTTTCTATATGTTCCTCTATAGTATTCTTGTTACTTTTCCAAGAACTTTGTCTTCATGGTATTCTAATTTGGAACAACATATCTTCGCAAACCTATAAACCATCTCAGAGTAGCATCCTTCAAGGTTGTTGGAAACAATTTGAGCATATATGCATTTGTAGTATAATCATAACTTTTACACAACACATCAAACTCAAAAAGGAATGTATATGGATCCTTCGTGACCAACCCATTGAAGACAGGTAATGCAGAAAGGAGGTATGTTCTTCAGTGTAGTTTCTCTATCTTGGTTAGCAATGGGGAACTCAAAATTTGCATGCTCTAGTGGGTCTTCCATTGTAGCATCACCCATGGTAATGATATGTGTATGGGAAGTCTCCTTTTAATCTAACATGGATATTGGTTTTAGAGATGATTCTTCTTTAGGAATACCCTCACTTTGTTCACTATGATCACTAGTATGCTCTAAAGCTTCATGTGTTGAGGGGATAAATCTTCCTAGAGTGTCTCACTACCTCCACATGCAATAGTTGTGACTCTTTCAATCAATGACTCCTACACATTGTTAGTAAAGTTTTTTTTGTATTGATAAATAAAACCTAATTACCCTAATTCTAAAAAAAAAAATTCCAACTGTAGACCCGTGAAATTGACATCATGCATATTTAACTAAATCATATTCGCCCATCAATTAAATAAATCTAGTTTATTTGATTGATCTCCTAAAGTCTCTTCATTTAATTAAATCAAATGTATTTAATTAAATGGATAGTGCATCAATTTCCTCCCTTTTGATTTAAATAAATCCAAGCATCTAAGTCAAATGATTCAAATCACCTAAGATCATCTTAATTAATCAAACCATGATTAATCTAATCCTAATCACCCATCACATCCTCTAGCTTTTCCCACTTGCACAAATAAATCAATTTATTGATTTATTAAATTCAACATTTTCTTTCAACTTGGCATAAAAGGGGAATATTCTCCAAGTTTGAAATCTCTCCCCAAGTTGACATGTACATCCAACAAGGAATTTATGAGCTCTTACATGTCTCTTACATGTATCTTGCACAAGTCAAAATTATCATTTAACTCATCTTCTCATCAAATTCATATTTCAAATCTCCCACTTTGGCACATTGACCAAAATGTGCTCATTCCTCAACCTCTCACATGTTGACAAGTGGCATCTTGTCATTGGTGGATCTTTAGTCCCACATCCTCCATGTTTGACATTCTTTTATCCTTCTTGGCTATAAATAGAGAGTTTCTCTATTGTATTAATCCTCCACAATCTTAGTATCTCTCTCCACAACTCATCCAAGTTAGCACATCATCTTGCATCAACCACCATCCAGGAGCTTGTCAAGGATTGGGAAAGGGCTTCTTTCCACATCAAAGAAGCACTAATCCAACTATGAGATAAGGGTTTGATCATGTCTTCATATGCTTTATTTAGTTTTTCTTGTTGTTTTAATATCTTATTTATCATATCTAACATGATGTAATATTTCATGGGGATATTAGATTTGTTATGTTTTTCTTGACTTCCATGAAAATTATTGTCAAGGTCTAACATTTTACAGATTTAGCATCCACAAAAGGGTTAAAATGAACTTTAGGAAAATTGACTAGATTTTGTTTGAGGTTAACAATTGAACAAGAAAAATTTCACACTTCTTTTGGTGATTAGAAAGCTTTTGGTGTTTAGAAAGAATTCACTTTTGCTTTGGGATTTAAAACTAACATGTGTCTTTTATGCTTTGTAATATTTTTTGCAAAATAATCTCATCTAAAAAGGCGTATGCACTTCTCTCGCACTTCACGGTGATCTTGAGAATCAAAAGTCTTTTTGATGACATTAAGTTGCATAAAAGATTGCCTCCACACTTCATTTTGGGAACTAATATTGAACAAAGCTTGTGAGTGTGAGTTAGGTATATCATGTGTGTTCTCCCTTTGTTTCTAAACGAAGGTCGATCAAACTACGGATGTGCTTGCTCACTATTGTTTACCTTTAGAGGGTCTTGCCTAAGTGACACATCCGAAAGGATAATTTGAAGGTGACTCCAATCGGTTTTTCATTCGGGCTGGTATATAAATGGATAATACTAAATTGTCAAGTCCTCATGGTATGTAGGCCTTAGTCGTACAGTGTCTTTCAGAACGGGGTCCTACCATAAAAATTATAAGTGCCCCTAGTAGGATTGATTAAAGCCTTTAGTGGCTTGTTGGACGCTCGCAAGGTGCCATGTCCCCGATGTCCCATTATTAAGAACCTTGTTTGTAGTAGCCAACCAGTCCATCCAACGAGTTTATCAAAGTGGTGCATTAGAACTTAGATTCCAAGAAGTTACTTTCCATGTCTAATCTTGGTTAAAATATAGAGGTTAAAACTTCATTCTTAGCATACCTTTATATTTTTTCCTTGGTTGCATGTAAAATCATATCTTCTACTATGAAGGGCATGAGGCAAGCCCACCAAGAAAAATGTACCAATTGAGCTAGGATGTTATATTTCTTGTGAGTCAATTTAAAAACATAGTGCTTGGATCCAAAACATCGAAACCAACATCCAACAAATCATCAAAATTTCAAACCCTTTGGGAGGAATAAATACCTTTGAAAAGTCCATGTGTTACAGCTTGTCCCTAGGGGTTCTTATCCCTAGAAAACTTCTAAACATTGAGACCTACATCTTGATTTGTTGATTCCAAAGTCAACAATAGGAAACTATGCTCTTGAAACCTTGATTTTCACATAATGGACCTTGTGGAATGAAAAGGAATTGAGACATAGACATTCAGTTTGAAAACTAAGCAAGAAGTGTGTTTGTGGTAAAAGCAAGTCATTAACCAAGATTAACTCAAATTCAACCCCACACATGTGCTTGGTCTCTTTTGGTCATATGGTTTTCATGCAAACATTGGTCTTTTGGTTTGAACTACTCTTAGAGAAAATCATGTTCTTCAACATCTTAGTCTAGTAAACAAGGTCCTTCTTAGGTTCATTTAGGATCAAAATCAAACACTTGATCCATTCTAAACATTTATCATCTCATCCCACAAGAAACTTTAGAGATTTTGGAAACATCATTCTAGACTTGGGTAAATCATCAAAATCAAAATCACCTTGTTTAGTTAGGTGTATGGGAATGCATCCTTTCTTGTACATTTAATTGAATTAGCAATCCTTTGAACAAGTTCATCCTAAGATCACATCTAACATCTTAGGGTTTACAAGTCCATTATCCAAATCCAATCAAACTAATCAAAATAAAATCCCAAAGTCTAGCATTGATCCAAAGTTCCTAAACGTTCAACATCCATATCATTCACCCCTTTCATCATTCATCTCATCATTGGTCCTAAACACCTTAGGGGTCACTTTTATAACAAGGTCAAAACACAAGAAGGACATGGAATATAAACTTGATCCATACATCATGAGTAATCCAAGTCAACTAAGCTATCAAAGCCTTACAATGTTGATTGATTATTAAAACTCGCATTTATACAATCCATGATACATGGGATCATTATCTCCTACAAACCTCAATGGTACAACAAATGTGAGTATGCCCAATCTAAATTTTGAAACACCTTTTCCGATGGTACATTTAAATCCAAGTCCAAACTTACAAATCTATCAACCAAACACTCAATGCTTGAGTCTTCCACAAAACAACATCATCCCACCAAATCCATACATGCCAAGTACAATTTTTCCAAACATGAACATTTCAAATCCACAGTTGGTAATCTTTGGGATAGATATGTTTGTGAATCATACAAATTTTGTTCAAAGTCCAAACAAGATGTTAACAACTCCATATATTAATCCAAGTCAGGGTAACACCATGCAAAATCAAGGTAATATGACTCCCAACCACAACAATGTTCAATTTCAACCTATCAAGACAAATCTGAACATCACTCCAAATCAGAACATTGTCCAAAATCAATTTGTCCATGATCCCATACAAACACCACAAGTATGTGTTCCAAATATGCTTGAACAAAAGCCAAATCAGCTATATCAAGGGTGTCGAGATCAAAATCAAGATCAAGTTTTATGAGATCAAATTGCTTCACTTGCCAAAATAATTGATTCATTTTTCCAAGACACATCTTCACTCCAAAATCAATACACTCTACCATTGGTTGAACCATGCCATCAAAGAATTGAGTTGTGTCCACAACCACATCAAGAACAATATCTCCAATGTCAAGAAGTTGGATATATGATCAACACCATCAACAACAAACTCAACCTCCACATCTTGAAGATCAATCACCACATCTCGAAGATCAATCACCACATCTCCAAAATCAATCATCACAAGGTCAAATTAAAGGACAAGTCTCACAAGGAAACAAATGAAAATACACACCACTTGGGAAACCAATCGAGTTGGTCATGCAACAGTTGGTACAAGAAAATCTCATGAAACTCCCTGTTTATGCGAACTATCAAGAACTAGACATAAAACCACCTTGGTATGATGAGAAGACCTTTGTGAGTATCAAAAAATAAAGGGACACACAACATTGAATTGTGTTCAACTCAAAAAACTCATCCAAGACCTGATTGATCAAAAAATAATAACTATTAGGGACAATGATCAAGATTCAACCACTGATGATAGCATTTAAAATCTCCCCACCACAATTTTTGAAAACAATGATCAAGATCTATCCATCAATGAGCACCTTGAAGTTGTGTCTAATTCATCCAATGATCAAATCAACATATGTCAAGAGTCACTTTTCAATCATTATCAAGATCCACCAACAATACCCAACAATGATCCAATTCAAGAAATGTCAACATCATTTGACCCTATGGTTGAAGACATTGAAAATCCCTCCACCACAACTATTGAAAACAATGTTCAAGATTTCTCCATCAAAGAGCACATTGAAGATGTTTCTACCCCATTTGATGATCAACTCACCATACATCAAGAGCCACTTTTTATTGATCTATTTCAAGGAGTGTTAGAATTTTTTGATCCCATTGACATAATCTATGATCCATTGACCAATGATCATATTGAAAATATCTCTAAATTTCCTTATGTGTTAGAGAACATATCTCAAGGATTTATTCCAAAGCATGATCAACATCTTTCACCAAATTCTAGAAATGGTCCTTCCCTAGACATGCTGACACCCTTTAACCTCATGGTTACAGATACTAAAGGGATCCTCAGCTCAATATTTGACCCAAGTCCACTCAAAGATCAAGAGGATATTGAGCCACTTCCCATTCCTAATGACGACATCCAAGAATCCTTTATAAGAAATCCATCCTTTGAAATGGACCCATGTTAAGAACTGATCAAAGAAAGCATGTTGAAAATTCTAAATCATTTAAGGTCAATTTGTATCTGAGATTTTCGTAATCTAATACGTTACTCTCTATCTGCTCCATGATGGTCCTCCGCCCATAACACGCCTCCTCCATCTACCCATGAGATGTTTTCTTTGGATGGGCACGTAGATGATCTTTATTCAGAACATGATTGCTTTACTCCCAAAATTACTACACAAAAAGAGTAGGTTATTGATTTCTACAGTCAAACTAAGTTGTCAACATCAACATCAGATATATCCCAAATTCAAACTAAGGGCATCATGAATAAAGATATCTAACATTATCCACTCAAAGAGGAAGCAGGTCGAGGCCAAGGAACCTTGATATTCCAAAGTCAGGCGGAGACAACAAATTTAATAACATCATTTGCAATGGTCAGACTGCTCCGGAGAGTACGGCTACTAAACAGGCTTTCTCAAAATGGGAAGAATCAAAACGTGTCTTCCCTGGCTGGAAACTTTCATCTCAAGGAAACATCAACATAGGGAGCATGAGGAATCCTTATGAAGAAACCGATGCCAATACTACAACCAGTCACATCATGAATCTTCATCCACCCATCACCACATCCATGAATTGGGACCAACGTCAAAAGAAAGATTTGAATCAAAGCACAATGAACATCATCAAAGAAAAATAAGCTAAGAAATTATATCAAAAAAATCAAGTACAAATGGATACCAAAATCTGAAGAAAAATTATCTATCAAACTCCATCAATCAAAAACTATGGGAAAATAAAAAGGAAGTATATCCTTCAGGGCATCCACAAAAGAAAAAACAAAGCTATAAACAACACTAAGGTATATCAGCGATTTGGTCCTAATTCCATGCGCTTTTCACCCATCATGCTCTTATCTTCGGGTGGAAGTCAAAGAGTTCCAAACTATCTATTAATCATCTGTCCCAAAACAAAAGAACTCCATCCACACATCCGCTGCAATGTCAATTATCACATTGATGACCGTATTTAGAAGCCACCCTTCAAGCATAAAGTTACATAGGCACTCTATCGCGATGTGTGCATAGAGATAGAGTTAACCCTGATATCAATAAAGCATATGAAGAATCTCAAAAGTTGCATTCAAGTGTATATATCTTGGTAAAGCATATTCTTCAGGCAAGATATCAATGGAAAATTATGACAGAAGCATCTGCATCAACACCACAAGGTGGTTCAACATGAGATTAAAATCTTATAGAAAAACCAAAAAATATCAAAAAATGTGAAAATCCAAAAAAATCAAAAAATCATGAAAACAGTAAAAGGAAAAATTGTCCTCCAGTGAAAACCAGTACGGTGGAACTTTAGAAAAGTACCATGAAGAAAACCTGGAAAACAGGCGTCATGTGTATAATCGAGCATCTACGTACACCAGTTCAAGAGGAAGCATCTTATCCCATCCATAATAAATCCACCATTCCATTCATCTCATCGATAATAAATCCATTCATCCACGAAACATTTATCCAATCCATCTTTATCCATCTGCATCCATAGTCCAAATTATCTTGACCTTGATGAAAGTTTGGTGCACACTTTACACTTGCTTATGGTAGACATCTTGACATGGATCATTTTCATTGATCCTATCCTACCCCACATTATTTGAGCCATGAAGCATTATCCAAATGAGCATTCTTTATTTGAACACCTTATCTTATCACAAGATAATCCTTGGCATCCTTTGTGTGCTTACTGTATCCATCCATCCATACACCTATCCAAGCATCTATCCATGGCATTTCAAACATTGCTAGACATTGGTGGCAGATATTTGCATCTTGCTTCAAGAATAAATCTTGATCTATATCCTCCAACTTATGTGGTGATCCAAACATTGGTAAACATGAAATCAAACTGGACAAAGCATTTGTGATTCAGTCAAATCATATTATAGCATATTTTGTGGTGGTTTGTATCAAGCTTCATCTTTTCCATTGAACATCAATCCAAATGTCTCATCGAATTATCAACAACCTTTGACATCCATTAGTCATCTTTTCGGCTGCAAACCGGCAAATCTTGATCGGTCAGATCGATCAACCCATCCATCATCTCGGAACGTCATTCCTAATCATTGTACTTAACCACTTACTGTTGCTCCTGTGTTAGCGTAAATGTCGTCTACAATTAATCAAATGCTTGCATTATTTGGCTGTCCCGTATTATCACATCATCAATCCCATCAACATCTCAATCCTTGTGTTGCTTAACACTATCCTTCCATTGTTGTGTATCCTCAACAATGTTATCATCATCAATCCACTAATAAGATCAATCAACCTTAGCTTGGTTTTCAACAAATTCCAAAACATATCACTAATATTGTCACACACATCCATATCCAAATCGTTAAAATCATGTGAAAAAAACCAAAAACATGGTATCCAAACTACGTCATCTCTGAGCTTAAACGTAGGCAAGGCTAATCTTTGATCAGCCCCCGAGACACAAAAATCCAAAAACATTAAAAAAACCAAGAAAATTCAAAAACATCCAAAATCACATCAAAATCAAAAAACATTCATAAAATCTCATAAAACCCCCAAAACATTTGAAAATTGAAAATCAAATTTGAAAATCTTGAAAAGATCAAAATAATATCATAACTTGTTTCAAAATCCAAATATTTGAAAAAATCCATCCGTCTCATTTCGCTTTCACCCACAACAATCAATCATCCGTAATAAACTGATCATCACCTTCATCCTTTGGCAATACAAATAGAAACAACCACAACAATCAGTAAAAGCAAGCTTCAAACACAAAATCAAAATCGAAACAACAAACCTTTAAATGCAAAATCAAAACTTTAAACGCAAAATCAAACCTTCATCATTCGCAAACATGTCAATCGACCTTGTATCAACAACCTTTTGAACAAACCTATCAACTTTCCACAATCCACTAACATGTCCTAGGATGTATCCTTCATACAATGGGCATTATCTTTTGGAAAAACACTTTGGAAAAACAAAAAAGCATGCCGCCATCCACTAACATGTCCTAGGATGTATCCTTCCTACAATGGGAATTATCTATTGGCAATCGTTTTGGTTCTTATCCTAAATAAAAAAATCCCTTTGGCTACCAGAGGTATGAAGAACATTGACTTTTTGTGTATGATCTTTTCTTTTGATTTATCTTATTGTACTTCCGGCCTCGTGTTATACGATAAGCGATTTAGAGAAATAGATAGGGCATTGATCATTATCACAGCCGATGTGTGCTTGTTGGACATTCTTGTAATATAACTTGGCGAATACTTGCTTTATTGGTATGTCCTAGCAAGGTTATATATATCAGTGTGAACAGAATACTCCTGTTTGTTGTTGAGTCAAAGTCCATCGCACTAGGTACAACGCCATCTTGGTTCTTTATACCTTGATGCATCGTGCTTATGTGTGTTATCAAACATAAGGTAAGTAGCCCTTTTAAATTCCCAATCCTTGATAAGAAAATCAACATCATCTATCATCATCATCATCTCTAATAAAGTCTTGTTAGATCATGGACTTGTTGGATTCTCTTGTCATCATCTCATTTCTTCTTTCTTCTTTTCCGCACTAACATCATACCAAAATAGTTAATCAACATCACCAGTGCATCCATCTTGAATCCACAAATCATTAGCATACATAAATCTCATAATCATAGCATATCACATCATCCATCTCATCCATCTCACATGCATTATATCATCATTTAAGTTGTTTATGATAATATAGATTAGTTATTCCAAGCATCTTAAAACCATCTCATTTGCATCATCATCATAACCATCCATACGTCCATTTTGAACCTCTTTATTGGGAGATCAACCCTCAAATTGAATCTTTTCGCTCAATCTATCTAGGGGGCAATGTACCAGTGTACTTCTTTTCGATGGGGCATCCGAAAAAAATAAAATAAAAATTGAATTTTTGATCACAATAAGTTTATTCTTTGAACCAACGCAACAAGTGCATTGCTTCAAAGAGGGGAAAAATGTAGACACATGAAATTGACATCATGCATATTTAATTAAATCATATTCACCCATCAATTAAATAAATCTAGTTTATTTGATTGATCTCCTAAAGTCTCTTCATTTAATTAAATCAAATGTATTTAATTAAATGGATAGTGCATCAATTTCTTCCCTTTTGATTTAAATAAATCCAAGCATCTAAGTCAAATGAGTCAAATCACCTAACATCATCTTAATTAATCAAACCATGATTAATCTAATCCTAATCACCCATCACATCTTCTAGCTTTTCCCACTTGCACAAATAAATCAATTTATTGATTTATTAAATTCATCATTTTCTTTCAACTTGGCATAAAAGGGGAATATTCTCCAAGTTTGAAATCTCCCCCCAAGTTGACATGTACATCCAACAAGGCATTTATGATCTCTTACATGTCTATTACATGTCTCTTGCACAAGTCAAACTTAGCATTTAACTCATCTTCTCATCAAATTCAAATTTCAAATCTCCCCCTTTGGCACATTGACCAAAATGTGCTCATTCCTCAACCTCTCACATGTTGAAAAGTGGCATCTTGTCATTGGTGGATCTTTAGTCCCACATCCTCCATGTTTGGCATTCTTTTATCCTTCTTGGCTATAAATAGAGAGTTTTTCTATTGTATTAATCCTCCACAATCTTAGTATCTATCTCCACAACTCATCCAAGTTAGCACATCATCTTGCATCATCCACCATCTAGGAGCTTGTCAGGGATTGAGAAAGGGATTATTTCCACATCAAAGAAGCACCAATCCAACTATGAGATAAGGGTTTGATCATGTCTTCATATGCTTTATTTAGTTTTTCTTGTTGTTTTAATAGCTTATTTAGCATATCTAGCATGATGCAAATTTTCATAGGGATACTAGATTTGTTATGTTTTGCTTGACTTCCATGAAAATTCTTGTCAAGGTCTAACATTTTGCAAATTTAGCATCCACACTAACTATGAAATCTTGAAATAACACAAGAGAATTCTGAATGTAGCAACATCCTCAGAAACAACACCAAAAATGAAGGCCTCACTAATATCCAATCAACTTGGTGTTAGACATACAATTCAAAGAAAGGGTTCCTAACTCAACGGTCCACTAAACCCTCACAAAGACTCAATTAAATTATCAATAGGGCTTTGTAAGCATTTGATGATGTTGGCACTATATGTGCATTCATGGACTCTACACAACCTATATCATCAAGCATAGGTGGTTTACACATGAGTAGAAAAACTGTAAAGGCTAGAAAATGAAAATAAAGCATAAACTGCAAAATAGGGGAATTAACTTAATATGCTACTTATGTTGCGGGTACCTTTGGCTTAACATTGTAACTATTCACTGGTAAACCTAAACTCTATAATTTCATTAGTACTTTTGATTCTTACTTCTAACTACTTGACTCGCTCTAGAGGATGACTCAATGATGCATTATAGAGCTTAAACCATGAGGGTGTGAAGCCACATAAGTGGTTTACACTTTTGAAGAGGAAGGAAATTTCAAAGTTCCCATTCCTCATATCAAATGGGTTTGAACCCTAAGGTGACCGAACCATTTAGTTGGTTATTAGAACCAATGAAATCCTATTAAAAAATCATACTAGAGTGGGTTCGGCCGAACCCATTTAGTATGGCTAAAACAAAAAACTTTCATTTAATTGCTTTTTTTATTGTATGTGTTGGTGGTTCGGCCCGAACATGGGTTCGGTCGAACCCTAGTTCGACCGAACCCTTCCAAGATGTTCGACCGAACACTTGTTCGGCCGAACCCCTCTTTTTTCATCCTTGGTTCCTAAGGCACCAGAATTGTTGAAAATTTTGCGTTTCGAAGCTCAATTTCAGAATGAAAATGGAGAAGATCTCAAAAACCCAACTAGTATCGGGTTCCCCTCAAAACGATCTATCCAACGAATATAATTTTAGTATGTTTTGATTATATTATCTATCTTTTTTTAAGTTTTATTAAATATAGGTTTTTCACTGAAAACAAAACTCTCTGTTCTACACAAGTGGAAAAATAGAAGATTATCAAAAAAAATTGAAAAATATGAGTGCACCAGATATTGAGTCCTTGATCCAACAAAAAAAAAAAAAATTAAATCCATGATAAAAGTTATGCTATGCTCGTGTTATATCGAATTAATTGTTTGACTTTAAAACTTGATTAAAGAAAAATATTCAATAAAAAACTATCTAACAAGTGGAAGCACTAGATATGAGACTACAAATCTAAATTTTGAAAGAATTGAATTTTATCTTTCAAGGAAAAAAAGTTATACGTTATCACGATTGTGCGTCACTTTTTAAAATGCTATTTTTTTGAAAAAAAATCAATTTTCGTGGGAGATGGAAAAAGTACAATCTGTTTCCAAAAATTGAAAAAAATATTTTAGAATCTACAGACAAAATATGACAAGACTCTAGTTTGCATCATCTTCAAATTCTTTACGGTTTAATGCAGCTATAGGTGCCCAAATGTGAGATTGTGTTAAAAAAAATATCGTGTCCAGTTAGGCCAAAAGTGTAAACCACTCATTGTGGGATCACCCCGAGAGTAAATATCATTCATGTGCATTTAATGAAGAATCTATTGAAATGAATGTAATAATGTAAACATCTAAATTAACAATAGAAATTAAAGTTGGTCAATAGTAATTTTAGTAGGCCTTGATCAAGTTTTTGTACCCTCAAGAGAAACCAAATATGCACTACTTAATTGAACTAGTCATAATAATAAATTGAAATATCTTTATTGCATATAATTGAACTCTATAATTTGACAAGAATCTTCATAGATTTCTCATTCATGAATGCATAACAAAAAACTAACAAATAAGTATTGTCTGTGTTACAAAACTATAACTATCAAAACATATATCTTCTAACTAGATTTTCTCCTCAACCACCAATCCAACTATATAGGTTCGGGAGGAGGTTTATTTGCATAAGGACTGAAAATAGAAATTAAATGAAGATTTCCACTCTCCTTCAAAATAAAGAGAGAGACAAATTCTTTGCAACTAAAAATAAAACTAGAAAAGATAGAAGAAGACAAATAGGTTTGTAAGTCTTCTTTAATAGCATGACAAAGACGTGTTATATGAAAATAGTCATGTCAATTTCCTAATTATTTCAAACTTCTTATTTCCTCCATCATCTGATTGAATGCTCTAATGACTCACAACTAACCACTCCAATGATCACTTCCATCATTTCTACAAATGTCATGTTTCTAGCATCCTTGGAATCTCCCCTACAATCAGCCTGGAATCCTTTGGTTGTGGGTTGCAATACTTCTAGCTGTAAGGAGTTAGTTATTTCCTACACATTCACACATTCATCCATTATCAATCATGAATTAAACACAAATTCACATTGAATTTAATACACATTCACACATTCATCCATGCAAACATCATCATATTATAATCATATTTCTACTCATCCAAGTTTTTTTTGGATGGAATGAAATATATAAAAAGTATATAAGTTTGGAATGTATATGAAATAAGTAGCTTAGAGTGTTTAAAATATATGAACTAAGCAAGAGAAAACTAGCTATTAATCAATCTCATCACTGGAAACTCTTCCCATTGCGTTACCATATTGAGAATAAAATTTGATTTGATTTATTTTTAATGTTAATAAAACCAACTACTTGTTCTTTCCTTCTTTTTTAATTGAAGTTGATTTATTCATCAATTGAGGGGTTCAGGTGTCGACAGGTGAAAAATTCAAAGTTCTCTGATTTGCATGAAAATTTGTGAGTAGGTTTAGATAAATGTCCCATGTTCCCTTGTAGAAGGATTTTTCTCCAACCTTTAAATATTTCAAGATATTAAAATTTATATAAACCAATAGGCTAGAAATAGAAAGATTTAATATCTCTCAAATGAAGCATGCTACAACCATGAAA
The DNA here is from genome assembly GCA_007258455.2 of Sequoia sempervirens. Classification (NCBI taxonomy): domain Eukaryota; kingdom Viridiplantae; phylum Streptophyta; class Pinopsida; order Cupressales; family Cupressaceae; genus Sequoia; species Sequoia sempervirens. The sequence goes on along the minus strand of VDFB02076734.1, from coordinate 36,262 downwards.
TCTTCACCATTAATTTCCAAATGATTTCAACAATCTGAAACCTATTTTTAGTTGATGTTAATAATATGTTCATTGAGGTTATATCTTGCATCAAACCTGTCAGTTAGGAAGTTTGTGAGCATAGGCTCACAAAGGTGGATTTGAGTAGTTGAACTACTCTTCCAAGTTGTGGCCAACCTATAGTGAACTCCATCATTAGGATAATTGCACATAGTTATTTATTTTTCCTCATCTTCCACCATCTAGCTGAAAAATTCACCATCTTCCTCCAATAAATTTTTGCCTTCTTCCTCCTTTCTCTTGTAGCCTTACATCCACCATATACAATCCTCCTCTGTCGAATACTCCCTACTCTCCTCTCCTCCTTCATGGGATCCAACCCACCACAAACTGACCACCTCCATCAAGTTCTACCTATAACATCCTCTATAATTTCTATACATAAAAATACAACATCTACACAAAACTCCACAACTGTACCTTTATCCTCTACAACAACATCCTCTTCTACTCTCACTATAGAAGAATAACCATAAATGAAATCAAAATGTTTATAGATTACCTATTTTTCCTTTGATGTAAAATTCATCTTCTTTCCTTCGTCAATAAGCTTACCAAACCACTCTTCTTCAACCACCAAAATATGCAACATTAAGTCATCCTTGTCTTCACCAGTTGCAATCTCTTCACATTCCATTGTTGCATTCACATCCTCTACAACTGCATCTTCATTCTCTTTTACCATCACTATTGCTACACTTGCATCCTCTTGTTCATTATTTTCTTCTTCTTTCTCCATGCATTTCTCATGGCATGTCTTTGCAACCTCCTCACTCTTCATATCCTTTCCATGATGCCATGTTTCCAATCTACTTAATCGATTCTTTCATTTATATTAATCATCATTGCCAAAATCTTCCTCTTTTGATATTTTCTCTAGCCTTCCCATATCACAGGTTTCTCCCTCACAAGTATACCCATCTCATTCGCTACTTCAATCTTTCACAACTTTAACATCATGCTCTACAATCTACAATCACACTTCTTTTTGTGGCCCCCTAGATCTCAATTTCTTAGGGCTTATCTCTAATTGCAAAAACCTCACATGAGCTCTTCTTCTTCAGCATGCTTCCTCTATCCACCCTCCATTCCTAGCATAGGCTGCCTCACATTCGATGCTCTGTCTATACACTTAGAACATATCCAGCTCTAATACCATTTGATATAAGAGTTACCCCCTCTTGCTCAAACACATACACTTCCACACACAAAATCACACAATGCATATAGGCAACTCTTTTCCCACAAAATTAAACATCATCCAAACAAAGATTGTAACAAGATTCTTATTTTATTCAATTAAATTCATTACATCAACGAGTTGAAACAAAATCACAATATTATGTACAATTTAAGTTGTATCTACAACTTTCCTTTATTTTGGTGCTCTTCCCTGAAGCCCCTCCTCCAAAATCTGTAACAAAACTAATTAAATGCCTCTATCTAGGTGCCTTTCTCTAAGCTCTTCTCTTTTATTCCTTACACCTTTGTTTTCTCTAATGAATTTAGCTCTTTTTAATGTTAAATGGTCACACTACTTGAAGCAACCTCTTTGTCTACAAATTTCAACCTATCTTCCTTTTCTTAATTGGAAAACTCTACTTCAATCTAGACATCGTGTCATTATTTTATCTTCAAACATTCTATATTTTTCTTTATAGTGCAGCCTATCCTTCCATTCACATATCATGACTGTATTTTTTATGGTTTTTCCCTTAACCAATGTCTCCTCCTATGGTCTACAATGTACTTTCATTTCTCTTATATCTGCATTTTTTATTATTCAAATTGTTATTGCCCACCTTTCATAAACTACGACTTCATCCCATTTAGTTCACACCTCAATCAATTCATAAATATTGTAGCCTATTCTTTATTTTCCTTTTGCAAATTAAGTATGTTATAGGCATATGTTTTATTTGAATTTATCTTCTCACTTAATGGTGCCACCTCTACTCTATCACTAGTTACACATTATTCTTTATTTCATTTGAAAATAGAGGTTCATTCTTGTCTTGTTGTGGCCTTCACCTTTTTATTAAACATAAAAGAGGGGTAAAAATTTATTAAAACACGAGAAAATTATAGAGAAAATTCATTACATAGCCTTATCCAGCTCCACCAAATGGTCCTTGTGGCCTACTAGAAAATATTTTTTTATCCTAGCCCTCTACCATAGTAGATGGAATTATTCTAAGTGTAGATTATCTTCTAATTTTTTTGAATTTTGGAAAAATTTGTGAGATGTTCATCTTTAGGGGATTTTGGGCATGAATTACACTTCTTCTACTAACAGATCTTAAAAAAGCAAACCATTATCCTTTTTCATTCTTGAAATTCTTTGGAGCTAATCAAGATGGTTTTAAGACAACTTTAGGACTTGTGATATCAATGAAGAATTCAAGTAGTGTTCAATGTCTTGCTCAATACTACATGTGATTGAACTTGTTAAGGATGCATTTTCTCTATTCTTTGATTGATTTTTTTAAGAAATGTGCCATCTACTTTCTGGGGCTTAAACCATTATTAAATAGAATTTTATTTCACTTTTTTGGAACTAATCTAAAATTTTCTAGGACACGTTTTTAGAATCTATCACTTTTTAAATTTTTTTTGCCAATGTCTTGTGTAACAATAGATAGGGGTTGTCACCAAACAAGATATGGTTTCCTGCATAATTTCTCCCTTCTCGCTTATTCTCACATTCACTCTCTAGAAGTTGGTTTTGAAATGATTATCTCACTAGGGTAGGATAAGACCAAATAATAGTAGCTTTGGGGATAAGAGGAATATCTTTTATGGATAATGAATACATTAATGTTGTAAAGATCCTATTTTGTCTTTTCAATATTGGGGCTACTAGATATTTTCATGTAGTTTTCTTATTGTGTGATAATAGCTACTTGAAGTGTCCATACAGTTTGAGAAGCATCCCTTAAATCCCTTGAAATTCTCGCACTACAAATTTTTTATATAGTTACATTGTGTATTTATATAATAGTTATAATAATATTATATAAAATAAATTCTATAATTCGTCAATGTAGATACTATAAGTAAAATAAATTGGTAGTTAAACAGTGTTAAAAGTAAAATAGAATAATCATTGCTCAAGTAAATTAAAAAAAACTTAAGATTGTATTAGTTTATGTACATTGATTTGATTTTTTAGTCCAACCATTTTCAATATTGCATTTATATTATATTATATTGAAATGAGTATACATATAGTTTAATTAACATATTAAATTACATAATACATTATATTAATGAAGAGTTGAAGTTATCATAATGCTTATTTTGACAAAATCAACTTTAACTACACTCCTAGAGATTTTTCTATCAAACATAAAATCAACTAATTGGTCAATTATTTATCCTAATGATCGATCATACACAACTTCAACTATACTAGTCATAGTTCTACCTATTATGAATCAACCTTGGGATCAAGGTCAGCCGTAACAACTAATCTTCACCAAACCATTAACATTGGGATAGAATCATCTTGCACGAGTCTATTGATCTCATAACTATTACTCGGCTACTTTTATATCACTATGTCATGCCACCTTGTCTATTAATTAGATAACAAATTCTTTACCTACTTCTTGATTGACAACAAATGCTTTTCTTATAATACTACAAAGACAAGTACTAGCCACTATGTGACACTTGTTCCATTATTAGTCAACTCTAACTTAAATTTATAATTTATGAAATAACAATAAATAGTATATTAAAATATAAGGGTTTAGGTGCAACCCATCTCCATCATTAATCAACTCTATCCTAAAGTTATAATTTTTGAACAAAATAATGTTTACTAGGTTGAAATATAAATTTCAGATGCAAACCATCTCCATCGTTAACCCACTCTATCTCCTCTCTCTCTATAGATATATAAAATAAATAAATAAAATAAAAAAATCCACTCCATCCTAAGTCATGGTTTATGAAATAACAAAACAATTGGTTTCTTGAAGTATAAGCGTCTGTTTTCAAGTCTCCTATCGAATGCTAGTTGACAGTATGTTTTTTCAGTAAATGTGACGACCGTGAAATATATTAATGTTTTCAAGCAGGCGATCTAGTGTTGTTCCACAGCATATTTTAGGCAAGATTTTGACATCTTGGACTTTGTCTGTGCCTCTATCCTTAAAAGCATGAATACGCGAAGTTGATTTTGATTTAAATACTTAAAAATGTTCTTCTGCTGCAGTTGGGGAGGGGCAGAACTAATATGCTACAGGTAACAGCTGTTGGTATAACAGAACAGGATAATCTGAAACTTGTTATTAACTTTCGTGTTCCATTCCCTATCTGATCTTTCGTATCATTCCTAGGTTGCAAAGATGAATTGTTTGTTAGTGTTGTGGCGTCATCTATTTCTGTTTCTCCTCCTTTCCACTCCTACCAAAATTGCTGCCCAATCAAACTCTGATCAACAAAGTCTCATTGCAATCAAGAATTCAATCACCTTGGATCCTCTGAATGTTTTTGCGAATTGGGTCCCCAGTATTCCCTTCTGCAACTGGACAGGAGTTGGTTGTGATGCAGCAGCCCAGAGAGTAGAGTCCCTCAGTCTTGAGAGCTCCCAATTACAAGGCTCTGTTTCTCCTGCAATTGGAAACCTCTCCTTTTTAAAAGAACTCTTTATCTCTATAACAACAGCCTCAGTGGAGAAATTTCACAGGAATTAGGGAGACTACAGCGCCTGCAACTACTATATCTATCACTCAATAAACTTCACGGTCCAATTCCATTGAATCTCTCTGCTTGCAAGGACTTAATACAATTGTCTCTAGCGGATAATCATTTGACAGGAAGCATTCCACCACAGATGAGTGGCCTCACAAAACTTCAAATTCTTATGTTGGGAGCTAACAACCTCACAGGTACCATTCCGTCATCTTTAGAAAATCTTTCTGGATATAGGATGTTTCTGGAAACTAACCATCTCCAAGGCCTAATTCCCCAAGAATTAGGACAGCTAAATGGATTGCAGTCGCTCTACTTATTTGAAAATAATTTATCAGGCCCTGTTCCATCTTCCCTTTCAAACGTATCAACCCTCACTGAATTAGATCTCCACAGCAACAACTTGAATGGTGAGATCCCATCTGAGTTGGGGAAGTTGGCTCAGTTCCAAATACTTTATCTATGGGAAATAACCTCAAAGGTGCTATTCCAACCTCGCTTGCCAATTGCTCCCAAATGGTTAATCTGGACATAGAGTTAAATCACCTGACAGGGGTTGTGCCATTGGAGTTAATTTTATTTCAACTTGTCAGGGAATTCATTAGAAGGACAATTGCCTATGGAAATTGGAAGGATGGTAAATGTCCAAGGTATAGATGTCTCTGCAAATAGGTTGGAAGGTCAAATTCCAGCCACACTGGGAAGCTGTTCAAACCTCCAGCATCTAAATCTTTCCTCAAACAAATTACATGGCCAAATTCCAAATTCGCTTGGTGACTTAAATAACCTAGTGGATATGGACCTGTCTTATAACAACCTGTCAGGACCATTACCTGTGTCTTTAAGAAATTTGAAGATGTTCGAGTATATGAACTTGTCTTTCAACAAATTGAGTGGAGAAATCCCACAAGAAGGTGCCTTCCAAAATTTCACAGCTGCATCATTTATAGGAAATTCCTTTCTTTGTGGAGAATGGATACATCTTCGCTCGTGTCCAATTGTCATTACTTTAGGTAAAAACCCTAGAAGTAAAGTTCGAATAATTGCATTGGCAGCGGGAGCAGTTGCCATTGTAATGTGTTTGCTAATAGGGGGATTAATTTACAGGAGACATTACTTGCATATTCGGAGGACGAGTCATGGCGACTCTACAGATCTTCCAAAGATAAATCTAATTGCTCACAGGGGAATTTCGTATCGAGAAATCATTAAAGCAACTAATGGATTTGATGGGGAAAACTTGTTAGGTACTGGTAGCTTTGGCTCTGTTTATAAAGTTATTTTAAATGATGGTACAATCGCTGCTTTCAAGGTCCTCAACATGAAACACGAGAGGGCCTGGAAGAGTTTTAGCGCAGAGTGCAAAGTTCTGGGAAACTCTAGGCACAGGAATAACCTTTTGTTCAGAAACTGAGAATAAAGTGTTGGTTCTCCAACTCATGTCTAGAGGAAATTTGGAGAAACTATTGTTTTCAGATAGTTGTGTATTGGACCTGAGGGACATAGTAAACATAGCATTAGATGTAGCCAATGGATTGGAATATCTACATCATGATTGTTCAGTGCAAGTTGCACACTGTGATTTAAAGCCTAGCAATATTCTCCTGGATGAAGATATGACAGCCCATGTAGCCGATTTTGGCATCTCTCAATTGATTTGTGGGTTAGAGTCCTTAGAATCATTGACTTCAATTCTGTCTCTCAAAGGATCCATCGGCTACATTCCACCAGGTACTGATGTGCCAAATAATTATCTGCTCGTATTGCCATGTATATGATCCGATCTGACAGGAAAACTCTTTGTTTGTTTGTTCAATGCAGAGTATGACGTGAGTGGGAAGATTTCGACAAAGGCTGATATTTACAGCTATGGTATTGTGTTGTTAGAGATGATAACCAGAAAGAATCCAACTGATGATATGTTTATGGGAGAAATCAACCTCCATAAGTGGGTCAACATGCATTTTCCTGATAGTGTGCAGGAGATCGTTGACCAGAAAGTGATGAGAGATTTAGAGGAATAATAGTTATGCTACAAATAATATTGAATCTATATATAGGTAAGAGTATATGATCACATTCAAAAATTGTACTAAAGATTGCAAATCTGAGACACACTACATTCTCCCCTACTAGAAATAGGCTTACTCATGGAAGCATGCAAGAAGACAAGGATAAAGAAATATTAGTTGCATTACATCGTTTTAAGTCACTGAAGACTCATCATTCAGGTCCCATTAGAACCTTACCTACTCTAGATCCCAACCTTTAGTGTCTACTGTTGGAGAATATGAAAAGGATCTAAAGATAGTTTCCCACCCTCTTGGACCTACAAAGCAACCCAATCCAGAACATGGGTCACATCTTGAATATACTACCTAAGAACCGAAATATGGAATATGTTGTGGATATACGATAAGTTGTGTGGCAAAGCAAGACAATAGGCAACATGACCAATCCTTTTAAGGATCTCAAAAGCTCCAACACAATTTAGTTTGAGTTTAGAGACTTTTCCATGAAAGATAAGACTCTTGCATGGTTGCACTCTCATGAAAATATAGTCACTTACTAAGAAGTGTCGATCCAATCTATGGGAATCAATATACTTCTTTTGATGGTCATGGGTTGTCACCAAGTGCTCCTTGATCTGATCAACTTGCTACTCCATTTCTTGAAGCATCTCAAGAACCATGATAACACAATCCTCCAAACAATCCCAACTCAAGGGAGTACGCCAAGGTCGACCATGAAAGGCCTAAAACAGTGTCATGCTAAGAGAACTGGGGTACCCATTATTATAGGAAAATACTACAAGATACAAATAGTCCTCCCACTTTGTCTATCAGTCCATCACATACATGCAAAGCATGTCCTCAAGAACCTAGATCACTCTCTCCATTTGACCATCTATCTCAAGATAGTAGGAGGAACTAAATTTAAGTTGCACCCCCTAAATAATGTTTTAAGGAAGTCCATAACTTAGATGTGAACACTAGATCTCAATCTGAAATGATCCTATGACAAATCTCATGCAAACACACAATGTCCTCCATGAACACACATGCCACTAATGTAGCTGAACACAAAGACCTTATTAGATAAAAATGGGAAACCTCAGATCATTATCCATAGTCACAATGATGCCATCATGATGACAAGAAGACATAGGCAACCCAACAATGAAATCAAGAGAAATCATATCCCACTTCCACTCAGGAATGGCATGCAACTACAAAAAATGTGTGGGATATTGATTCTTGGCCTTAACCACTTAAAAATATCTTCTCATGCAAAAGGTGTTAACTCAAAGATCCCAACTTGGGTGCCCAAGGTGGGTCCAAGTCAATCTTTGTTAACTAAAACATACCTCTCCACCAATTCATGCAAACATTATGCATGATTGATCAATCCCACTTAACTGAATGTATCCACCTATTATCTATCATGCAACTAAAGTCATTAGTCATGCAACTCAAGTCAACTAAAGTCAACTAGAATTCAACTAAAACTAACTACATGCAATCGAAGATAACTGAACCATAACTGAATTGAACTGAACTGAACCAAACTAAACTAAATTGAACTAAACTGAACTTATACTAAACTAAACTAAACTAAACTCCACTCATGTAAATATCAATCTCTAATTTCTAGGATCTTTACATGCATTACTGAAGTGTTATCTATCCTCCAAATAGTTAAATTAAGCAAGGTGGGTTCCACCTTCCATGTGGGCACCCCATGTGCTCCTATTTTGTAGGATATCTTCTTGGGCATCTGCACATGTTTCTATCATTTAGGAATAATTACAAATTTCAATTTACATGTTCATTTCATTCAAATTTAATCTAGATTTCTAATCCTAATGTCAGGGAGCACTTTTCAAGGACTTAGGAGATACATGAAATATGTTTAAGATTGCAATTAAATGGCATCCTATTCCCAACACACTTAAGGAATCTAACCATAAAATTAGTAACATTTTGCATCATCATTCCCCAATGATACAACTCTCTAAGGTAATTTTGCAAATCTTCTTGATGCCAAGATGTGATGAATATGGAGCATGATGTGCCTCAGAAAAAAAAATAATGAACAAAGATCTTGGGAAACTAGAACATAAGTATGACCAAGATGTTCTAATAGTCCATCACACTCCAAATAATAATAAGAAAACCTACCCCCAAGGGATCTCTCAAAATCTATCTCCACTCTCTCCTCCTGATACCACGTATCACTTGGAAGTGCCTCAAGAATATGACCCCACAAATTGATACCAAGGGTCAAAAATGAGATCTCATGTCTCCACATACTCAATGCATCCACACCAACATTCTCCTTCCCTTTGATGTAATGAACGTCAAATTCATACTCACACAAGAACTCCATCCAGTGACATTATCAAGAATTCAGGTTTGGCTAAGTGAAGATATATTGTAGACTACGATGTTCAATATAAAGCTCAAACCAATGAACCAAAATAAAATACCTCCAATTAACAAGTGCATGGACTACTTTTGCTAGATCCAAATTGTGACTGGGGTAGTTTAGCTCACGATCCTTAAACTTTTGTGGCTCATAAGCAATCAATCAACCCTTCTACATGAGAACAACCCTAACACTCACTCAAACCCCTTTATAAGGAGGACCCTCTGCTATTGAGAGAGAGTATACCCCAACATATATTGTCAATGAAAACATAACACAAAAAATTGCTACATAACCTTCCCAACATATACAACATAATCCACTTATGCAAACAAGATCACTTTCTCATGAATTTACAAATTTTGACAATCACAACAAAAATTAGAAAATAAGAATGCTACACACTCATACAAATTTTATTTTCAAATGAAAAACTACTACAAAGGTTTAACTTATACCTTGAGAAATATTTTCCCAACATGCTGGATCAAAATTTTTATATGAAGACTCCTCTAATATTATCCTCTCCTCTTAATCCTTTTTTCTTAATTATCTTCTCCCTTTGCTCATCTTGGAAAAAATGAAGCCCAAAAAATATAATTAATTTTCTATTCTCAAGCGAAATGCATAAATAGGAGAGCTAATTTCATCATCTTATGACATGTTCCATCTCCACAATAGATAACTTCATTTAGTATAAAACAAATTATAATAAATTGTATGGATTGATAAACATATACACATGAAACATCATATATTAATATTATTTCATAGCTTATGCATGTCTTCCAATTAATCCTTCTTAATTTAATCTACCAAACTCTCACATATATTTAACTTATATAATTCTACATGATTCCACACATCCCCCCCATATCTCACTTTTCCCTTATTTATATAGCCTCTTAATGTATTTTCATAATACCTCTCCATCATATCCTTTCACAGTAACACTTAATTATCTTATTCCATAGAATTTACCTTTTTTCAGATTATATTTTACACTTTAATAATTTCTTTAGGCATATTAGAAGTGTTTTAAGGTTATTTAAGTGGTTTATAATTGATATATGGGTCTACAATGTTCCAAATGTGATGCAGGAGCATCCAAGGTGAAGAGCAATCTTGCATTGACAAAATCTGAGTTACTTCTTTTCTCTCAATAAGGGCTAATCAACTTGAGTTTACCAAGTATGGAAATTAGGCTTTTCACCTTGTGTTTGCACCTTGGTTTCATCCAACGTCCTATGCTTCATTGGAATGGCTCATCAGTGTGATAGGGAGACTTTGATGGGAAATTATCTTGTGTCCCTTTGATGTGCCAATGGCATTAGCTGCAATAGTGAATGAGCACAAAGAAGTTACATCGATTAGAGGTTTACATATCGGTGGAATGATATTTCATGTCCCTTTGACAACCCAAAAAATTGTAAGGCATTTCATCAAACAACATTGGGAAGACTTTGGGTTATCAGTAGGACAAATTTTTATGTCCCTTCAACAAAGCGGTGAAGCATATCATGGTAATGACGAGGTTTCAGCCTAACAAGAATGATTTGGTGAGATGTTAGGAGGAGTACCTTCGATAGGCCGAAAAAGTGATGATGACAAGGAACCTACATTTTGCTAAAGCCTTATCGATGAGACTTAACTATTTCGAGGACAGGTGTTTTTGTGTCCCCTCAATATGGAAGACGTGGGCAAGATGAATGAACACATGGCATGGTCAAAGGTGATGGATGGATGAATAAGGTAGTGGAACTTGGCATGATATTGCTCATTGATCCCACATCTTTATTGTGGATCAACGTGACCATTGGGTGAATGAAATCAAACCTGAAGTTGATGGGTTGAAGTTACTAATAATGAGATAACTACCTAGGTGATCTAGATGACTCATTGGATGACAAAGCAGTACTACGAAAAACATGGAGAAAAAGAATGTCATGAAGTGAGGCCGACATGAATGAGGAGATAAATAAATCAAGATAGAGAGATAGAGGAAGGGAGACAAGAGGATTCAGACTGTGAGATAGTCAAGCTGAGATTATATGCCCGATTTTCATAATTGATCATTGTATCTAATGTTTTGTAATCAAGCAACCCATGTAATTCTATAACTCATTTTTTCTATTTAGTATTAATAAAATATCATTTTTCTCTTTGCATTTTTGTTGTGCAAACTTGTTGTGGTGAGTTATATTTTTTAAGGGGAGTACCCTTCACCAAGTGGTATCAGAGCAGGTTGTCTTGATTTTGTAAACATAGCGTTGAATGTGAGGTAGTTTGTAACAAGAATTGTGAGTGTGGGTTGAGATCAAGATGCCTCCTAGACTTTCCCAACACAATACATGTAGAGGCAGAGACTGTGGAGAAAGAGATCCTCCTAGAGATGAAATCAGATCCCTTAGAAGGCAATTAGAAACCTTGCAGGAAGAGGTTCATAGGAGGGAAGTGCATCAAGAAAGAGATGATAGTGAAGATGAAACTAAAGAGGAAATGGTAGAAGAAGAACGAATCAAATGGGTCCTAGAGAAATGCGATTTTTGAGAGCAATATCTAGCCTTGGAAAGAAACCTAAAATGGAGGTTTCAACTTTCGGTAGAAGTCTAAATCCTGAAGAGTTGATCGATTGGATCAATGATATGGAGGAATTTTTTGAGTTTGAGGAGATTGAGGACCCTCACCAATTAAGGTATGCAAAGTCAAAGTTAAAAGGTCATGCAAGCATATGGTGGAGAGAGATCCATCTTGAAAGAGGTAGACAAGGGAAAGAGGAGACTTCTAGATGAGATAGAATGGTGGTAAAAATGAAGAAGCAATTTATTCTAGTTGATTATGAGTTGGTACTACTCAAGATGATGCAGAGCCTGAGACAAGGAAAAAGGATGGTGAAAGAATACACAAAGAAATTTCACAAGGTCCTAATTTGAACAATAAATTTTGAGGAAAATAAGGAGAAAGTTGATCATTATATTAATGGGTTGATGCCTAGCATATAGGAAGAATTGACACTAGTAAGAATGACCACTATTGAGGACACTTATTATTTTTCCTTAAAATTTGAAGAACAATTGAATAAAAGATTTGAAAGAAAACAAAGAGGTGGAGGTTACGATGGAAGGACTGGTAGATGGCCATATGGAGGCTAAAGTGGCAATCAAAGGAAAGGCAAAGGATCCTGTACCAGTTAAGATAAAAAAAAGATGACTCATATCAGCCTCGTGACCAGAATAGTGGATACCAAATAGGCAGAGGAAGATTCAGACGAGAACCAAGAAGAGGAGGTTTTAGAGGAACCTTTTTTCAATGCGAAGAATGACATAGTCTTTGATATTTCTCAACATCAAGGAAGCACAAATAGAAGACCAAAAGGAAATGCTCATGTTGCCCATGTAGATGAATACATGTGCAATCCTCACATTCTAAAGATGTTAAAAGGGGTGAGTCCCTTATTGTCAGAAGAGCCTTGCTGAATGAGAAGAAGGAACCAAACCAAAGAAAGAACTTGTTTCACACTCGATGTAAGTGTGAAGGTAAAATTTGTAATGTTATCATTGATGGAGGTAGCATTGATAATCTTGTTTTAGAGGAAATGGTCACTAAGTTGCAATTGGAAAGGAGAAGCCATCCAAGTCCATATTGGATGTCATGGTTGTAGAAGGACCAAAGGGCTTTAGTCAATGACCAATGTCTGATAAAGTTTAAGATTGGTGATTACAAGGATGAGGTTTTGTGTGATATCATACCTATGGATGTTTGCCACATGTTGTTAGGACAACCATGATAGTTTGATCGACAAGCAGCACATGGTGGACATGCTAACACTTATTCATTGACAAAGGATGGTGTTTGACATAAGCTAAAGCCCCTTAAGGATGTAAGAGAAAAGGTATGCAAAAATGCACAAATTTGTTTGGTTGATGGAATAAAATTCATAGAAGGTATGAGACATGAGAAAATGTGTTTTGCATTAATCCCTAAAGCTGAAAAAGAAGGTGGTAGTGATGTACCTATAGAATTTTTAGATTTCTTGAAATATTTTCAAGGTATTGTTTATGATAACGTACCTGAAGGTTTTCCACTAGTAAGGAAGATCATTCACTGGAGATGGATTTGATCCCTAGAGCCAGTTTTCCAAATAAGGCAGCCCATCGATTGACTCCAATAGAAAATGAAGAATTGAATAGATAAGTGCAAGAGCTATTGTGAAAAGGATTGATCAAAGAGAGTTTGAGTCTATGTGTAGTACCTGTAGTATTGGCACCTAAGAAGGATGAGAAATGGAATATGTGTATAGATTTCAGAGCCAACAACAAGATCACTATCAAGTATAGTTTTCCCTTACTAAGGATGGACAACATCATGGATTGTTTGAGTGGAGCTGAGTACTTCACGAAGATTGATCTAAAGAGTGGTTACCACCAAATCCATATTAGCAAAGGAGATGAATGGAAGATAGCCCTCAAAACCAAAGAATGTTTGTACATGTGGTTAGTCATGCCTTTTGGGCTAACCAATGCACCAAGCACATTCATGTAGCTCATGAACAAGGTATAAAAAGAATTTCTGGGTAAGTTTGTTATTGTTTACTTGAATGACATTTTGATTTTCAGTAAGACATTGGAGGAGCATTTGATGCATATCAAAAAAAATTGAGAAGCTAAGAGAGGATAAGTTGTTAATCAACTTGAAGAAGTGCAGTTTTGTGAAACATGAGTTAGTGTACCTAAGATTTGTAATCTCAGTAGAGGGTCTTAAGATGGATCTAGAGAAGGTGAAAGCTATCATTGAATGGCCTACACCAAGGGGTGCTACAGAGGTAAGATGTTTTCATGGTCTATTAAGTTTTAATAGGAAGTTTGTCAAAGCTTTCAGTAGTATTTGTGCACCCCTGATGGAAACATTGAGAGGGGATAGAAAAGGGCTTAAGTGGAGTACAAGAGCAGCAAACAGTTTTGATTTGCTAAAGAAGAAAGTTATAGAGCAACCTATTTTTGCATTTCCAAATTTCAACAAAGTATTTTAGGTAGATTGTGATGCTAGTGGTAGTGACATTGGAGCTATTTTGAGTCAAGAAGGTAAACCCATTGTATAATTTAGTGAAAATTTGAATGATGCAAAGAGAAGGTATTTTGTTTATGATCAAGAGTTCTACACTATAGTTCAGGCTTTGAAGAAATGGAAACATTACTTACTTCCAAAGGATTTTGCTTGATTTATTGATCATAAAGCTTTATAGTATTTAAACAATCAAGGAAAGCTAAACCAAAGGAATTTGAAATGGGTTTAATTTCTACAAAGTTACACATTTGTTTTGAAGCACAGGAGTGGAAGATTGAACAAGGTTGTAGATGCCTTGAGTAGGAGGAAAAGTTTGTTATAGAAATGCAGATTCAAGTTGTTGGGTTCAATAGACTCAAGAGTTCATAACTCAAGGATCCAGATTTTGTAGAGGCTTGGAAAGCTTGTATGGAGCCTATCACTCTAGATAGGACAAGATGGTTGGATTTTAAAATCCAAGATGGTATGTTTTGAAGGAATTAGTTATGTGATCCAAGGGGTTCTATTAGGGAGAACTTGATCAAGGAGAAACACAGTGGCAAATTAGCTAAACACTTTGGTCAAGATAACACAATTGATGTTATGAGAAAGCATTACTATTGACCGCAGTTGTAGTAGGATGTGAAGAAGTTTGTGCAGGGTTGCAAAGTATGTCAAACAAAAAAAGGAACAAGCCAGAATATGGGGTTATATCAGCCATTACCTATACTAGAGAAGCCATGGGAGGACATCAAAATGGATTTTGTTCTTGGTTTTCCAAGGACATAGAGAGGTCATGACTCCATATTTGTAGTAGTGGATAGATTTTTGAAGATGTCAAACTTCATTCTATGTCATAAGATCAATGACATTATTCATATTGCAAAATTATTTTTCAGAGAGGTGGTACGACTAGATGGTCTACCCAAGAGCATACTTTTAGATTGAGATACTAAGTTCATTGGGTGTTTCTAGAGGACGTTGTGGAAGAATTTGAAGACTGGTTTGAAGTTTAGTTCAACACATCACCTACAGACTGATGGAAAAATAGAGGTGGTGAATAGGAGTTTGGGTAACTTGCTGAGATGCTTAGTGGGTGACAAACCCAAGGGATGGGATTTTATTTTACCACAGGTAGAATTTTCTTACAACAATTCTATCAATAGGAGCACTGGTAAATCACCATTCCAGATTGTGTTGCAGTAGTCCTAGAACTACTTGTGAATTGAGGAAGATGGATAAGGGAGAGAAGAGTAGTGTTGAGGCTGGAGATTTTTCCAAAGACCTGAATAATTTGCATGAAGAAGTTAAGAAACATATCCATAAGATGAATGCACAGTATAAGGCTAAGCCAGGTTAAAAAAGAAGCTATAAGGAGTTCTAGGTAGGCGATGAGGTCATGGTTCATTTGCAGAAGGAGATGTTTCTAGTTGGCACATACAACATGTTTAAGATGAAGAAGTTTTAACCATGCGAGATCCTAAAGAAGCATGATTTAGGAAATATGAATGAGGTGGAGTTGCTGAATGAGATTCATGTTTCACTTGTGTTAAACATTTCTAATTTGACAGAGTATCATGAAGGGGATAAGGAGCAAGAATTGACAAAGGCATAATGGACGATTCCAACACCTATTTCACAAAAAGAAGAGATTGAAGAAATTATAGATAGTCATGTGGGAAGAAGCACAAGGAACAGAAAATATAATGAGTACCTAGTGAAGTAGAAGGGAAGGCCTTTTGAAGATTCAACATGGTTGTCTAAGTCGAAGGTTAGATATCTTGGTTTTCTCTAGCTCCCGAGAAGTGACTGGGTCATTTTTCAAATTACCTCGGGTGTTTAATGCAGGAGCATATAGGGTGAAAAACAATCTTGCATCAACAAAATATGAGTTAGTACTTCTTTGCTCTCAATAAGGGCTAATCAACTTCATTTTACCAAGTATGATAGTCAGGCTTTTCACCTTGGTTTCATCTAGCATCATATGCTTCATTAGAATGGCTGATCAGTGTGACAGGGAGACTTCGATGGGACCTTATCTCGTGTCCCTTCGACATGTAGATGGTGCTAGTAGCAACAATGAATGAGCATGAAGAAGTTACATTAGCGAGAGGTTCACATATCGATGGGATGACATTTGATGTCCCTTTGACATCCTGACAAATTGTAAGGCATTTCATGAAATAGCATTGAGAAGACTCTCAGTTATTGGTAGGATGAATTTCGATGTCCCTCCGACGGAGCAGTGAAGCATATCATGGTAATGACAAGGTTTTGGCCTGGAATGCATGAATTAGTGAGACATTAGGAGGATTCCCTTTGATAGGCCAATAAACTGATGACGACAAGGAACTTACATTTTGATAAATCCTCATCAATGAGACTTGGCTATTTTGGGGAGAGGTGTTTTGGCGTCCCCTCGACATGGCAAAGGCAAGAAGGATGAACAAAGACATGAGTTAGTCAAAGGAAATGGATGGACAAAAAAGGTAGTGACACTTGGCACAATGATGCTCATTGATCCCACATCGCTATTTTGGATCAACGTGACCATTGAACAAATGAAATCAAACCTGAAGCTGATGGTTGAAGTTACTGATAACAAGATAATTTCCTAGGAGATCTCGATGACTCATTAGATGAAAAAGTGGTACTACGACAACATGGAGAAAAATAATGTCAAGTAGTGAAGCCGACATGAATGAGGAGATAGATAAATCAAGACAGAGAGATAGAGGAAGGGGGACAAGAGGATGCAGACTGTGAGATAGTGAAGCAGAGATTAAATTCAGGTGATCTGCATATTTGATTGTTGTATCTGATGTTTTGTAATCAAGCAACCCATGTAATTTGGTAACTCATTTTTTCCATTTTAGTATTAGTAAAATATCACTGTTCTCTTTGCATTTTTACTATGCAAACTTGTTATGGTGAGTTTTATTTTGTAAGGGGAGTACCCTTCATCAAAATGACATATGCACACATGTACTAGATTAATATTTATAAGCAACTTATCAACAATCCATAGACATTGGAAAATATAGAACATAAAACTTATCACTATTAGTCATAACATTTAATGTCCATCATTTAAAAAATCAACTACTAGACTATCCTAATGTCATCCTTCATGCAAATAGGATCAACACTTTTACAAATATTTCCATGCTACCTTACCTTTTAAGGAAAGGTGGAAACATGTGATAGAGGGATGACCTTACACTTCTCCCCTGGGATTGGGCTTCCTCCACGAATTCCTTCAAAGGTGAATTAAATAGCCTATTGTTTGGCCAAGCAAGTATAGTTCTCAATTTGAAAAGATTCTTTTTATGGTCACCTAGGATCTCAACACAAGAATCTGATATTTAGTGTTTTATTCTTCTATAAGGAAAAACAAACATTACTATATACTATATAACTTCACACATTAAACTACTAACACAAGAGAGGAACACATGTCACATAAAGATAATATAGTATAAACACACTAAATTTTTTAATTTTATGAGGTAACTAAACAAAATTTATCAATATTTCCCAATTTCTTCTTAGTTATCATGCATATTAGCAAATAAAATTGGTGAACTATGACTAATAACCAATCCCATACAACAAGTCAACAAGCATAATTTTTCTCCCAAAACCACATCAAGACTTAACTTCTTTGATACTTAGCTTACAAATACCTACTTGATCTTACAAGTCTCAAGTATAAATCTTAAGATATTTTCCCATTTCACAAGATGATACTAAAAGAAAATATTAGAGGGTTTTAGTGCATCAAATACATATGATGAACTCTAGGATCATGAAGATAGATGACTAGAAATTGAGCCAACCTTTAGTCATAAAATCAACACTTAACTTCTTGTGGTACAAAATAGTTCTCATCTACTTAAGGGATACACCACCCCCTTCTAAAACCATAGAACACAATGGGGTAGACCTATTTAAGACTCTAAGTAAAGGGAGATGCATCAGTCCTCTATACATAGTTTTGAAATTCAAAACTCCGTTAAGAATATTGCAAACCACCTTCCCCACCCCAAGCAACCTATTAGGGTCCTCTTTGAAGATAAAAAATTAATATAAATAAAATATCACATGTAATAATGGGTTTAAGATTCAATCTCATATAAATTGACTATAAATTCATTACGACATATGGTTAGTGAATACATTGGATAACTAATTTATCTTCATTAGTTGGAAAATGGAATTATTCATAGTCCAATATTCATCATTGATTTAGACACTACATACATTAAAAATATAAGGATTGACTTGTATAGCATAGATTAACTTGTTTGAAAATTTCTTACCAAGTAGACTTTTTATTATAGGGAAAATTTCTTACCAAGTAGACTATTTTATTATAGGGAAAATATTTGCTAGACATGCAATCTATATGAGCCATATTTTTTCACCAATGATGATATTCAAGATTCCATTAAACTAAATTATTTATTATTTTATTTAAAAAAAATCACACCATGTTCCTAATTGATTTTTTACCTAAATTTCTTACCTTCAATGAAAGCTAGAGCACTCATATTAATTTTAGTCACAAGAGTAAGATAACTCAATATTTATCATATCAAGTTCAACAACTGTGTTTCATGAAACTTAGTGTTAACTATATTTCATCTATTCATTACTTTCATGACATTCATTAGTAAATCAAAAATCAAATCGATAAAGAAATATATATATAATAGGTTCACCCTTCATTATAGATTCCTCTTATTTTATTATGAAATACATTGCAATGGTATATCTCCCAAGAGATATATGACACATATTGTACCATGCTAATTATAAAATATTAAGGTGTTTAAAAATCACAAATTATAAAAGAATTCTTTAATAGACTTCTTTCATTGACACAAACTAGTAATAGAGATTAAAAATTAACAATTTTTTAAATTATAATATTTTAAAAGTCATTTATTAATATTATATTTGTGTACCAACAATTATCACATTTATTATGGAGATTCCTCGACCATTTTTTAATATTATTAAAATAATCAAACCACATCATCATAAAAAAATAAATATCAAAATCTAATTTAACACTCAATATTTTAATCTTGGGGAAAATTTCATAGTTAAGCATGCTTGAGTTGGAGTAGCATTGGGATGGGTGACCTCCCTAGAAGGCCCAATGCTTCACCTCTGTGAGCATCACCTAAATGCGATGAGTGGTAAGTGGACCATTCATTATCATGAGAGATGGGTTCTTGTGAAACACTACTCATGAAAAATAGATCAATAAATTTTACTCAAAAAACTACACAATTGAATCCTGAGAACAATATCATAATTCAATATTTTAATTATATTTGAATCGAGACAATTATATTGTAGCTCACCATTTAACTATTTTCATTCAATAAAATTGACACTTATTCTATACCTAGTATAGATAGGTAAATCGATCCATCAATCAATCCACATCTATATATAAAGAGACAACCATAACTGAACAAAAAGTCTTGATAAAAATTAAGAAAAATAACCCACAACTTATAAGTACCATTTATATTAATCTGGGCATAATTTTCACATTTAGTAATACAATTTTTTTTGTGTACATTAAGAAGCTGGTTATGCTGCAGCAAATCCTCACACTTTCTATTATTGTGCAGCATATGCTACAAGGAATGCTTAAAAAAATTGAAGACACGTTTTTTCATCTAAAATTCAGGAAAAAGAAAAAGGATAAAACATATCTGCAACCTATTAGCCCTTGATACTCACTAAATTAGAAATATCAGCCAACTTATCTATGGCAACAGTTCGAATTTGGTGGAACATCACAGCAAGCGCCTGGGCAACACGTCTTGATACTAGGTATCAAAGGCGCTTCTGCACCTTCTGCAGTTTATGATGTCGGTTATATTAACAGTCAAATAATAAAGTAACACTCTTGCTATTTAGCTTGGAAAATCAACTTAAACGTACTGTGAAAAGCTGGTGTTATAAAGTGGTAAGAAAGTGTGTTATTCAATCAAAAAATTGGCCCAAAAGGCTTATTATAGACCACAAACTCTTGACAAACAGATAAATAATTACCTTCCATTTGGCGGTCATTCTCTCCATTGTAAAAGGGAGTATATCTTGCTTCTGCTTGCTCTGGCCCAACACTATAAATCAAGCATAAAACAAACATGAATAAAACCAGAATTTTACAAGCTCTCAGAGTCGCCATGGTTAACGTCTTGCATTCATAACAAGAGTTATGGTATTTAAAGTAAAAAAAATGGGATTATTCACGTTGATCCATTCAAACCAGAGGGCAATGATGTTTATCCTGATTAATATAATATAAATTCTATAGACTCTTGTAAATTAACTCCAAACTCTTGTTAAGGGTTTTTTAATGGCCAAAGTTTGATAACTGTTTTGAATTGTTCAAGGTATTTAAAGGCAGGAAAATGGGATAATCCACGTCGATGGATTCATCATCAAACCAGAGAGATCTATGATATGTTTTTTGACTAAGCATTGCTGAGTATAATATAAATATTTTGAATTTTTTCTGAATAGCGTGACTCAAAAGCTTTTGTAAGGGTATTTTTCTGGCCAATGTTTTACAACTGTTTTGAATTGTTCAAGATGGTGATTAACTTATTGTGTTTCTCTTTGGGAAAGTAGAGTATTTCATAAATTATTATTTTCATATTTATTTAATAATTGTATTTTAAAATAATTTAGAGGAGATATAATTATATTCTATTGATTTATATAAGTTCAGTTTTGTGAATTTTGACCTCTTTAAATTAGAAAGTAAATCAAATTTAATAATATAAATATTTATTTAATAAATATATTTGAAGTAATTTGATGGAAGTTTTATTTATTTTTATTTATTTTATAATATTAATTTTTTCTTTTATATTTTGTCAAAATCTCATAAAAAAATGTTTTAAAATATTATTTAATAAATGACTTTAAAATAATGGAAGGGTAAGTAATCTCTCATTTAATTGTTTAGATTTTGATAACCACTATGGTTAAAGCTTGGAAAATCAACTTAAACGAACTGTGAAAAGATGGTATTATAAAGTGATAAGAGAGTGTGTTATTCAAACAAAATAATTGGCTCAAAAGGCTTATTACAGACCACAAACTCTTGACAAAAAGATATAAACAATTACCTTACATCTAACACACATTCTCTCCATTGTAAAAGGGAATATATCTTGCTTCTGCTTGCTCTGGCCCAACACTATAAATCAAACATAAAACAAACATGAATAAAACCAGAATTTTACAAGCTCTCAGAGTCACCATGGTTAAGGCTTTGCATCCATAACAAGAGTTATGGTATTTAAAGGCAAGAAAACAGGATTATTCACGTTGATCAATGATGTTTTTCCTAATTAATATAATATAAATTCTATAGAATCTTGTAAATTCACTCCAAACTCTTGTTAAGGGTTTTTTAATGGTCAAAGTTTGATAACTGTTTTGAATTGTTCAAGATGGTGATTAGTATTATGTTTTTCTTTGGGAAAGTAGTGTATGTCATAAATTATTATTTTCATATTTATTTAATAATTATATTTTAAAATAATTTAGAGGAGATATAGTTATCTTCTATTGACTTTTATTAGTCGATAGGCTATTTGTGTGAACTTTGGTCAGATTTTTTGTCAGGCTCCTAGTTATCTATCAGCCTTCCTATTTTTTCAGCCTTCCGATGCTCGTGAAAAGGTGGCAGAGGCAGTTGGCACATGTTGGGAATAGGTTGGTAGATTTCCTGTTGTGTGGATAGAGAAGTCTGCTGAAATTAAATGCTGGTTCACATCAACATTAATTGTTGTATAATTTCCATGTACTGGCGATTTTTGTAATAACACTTGTCATTTAAAACCTCGGGAAACATAGCGAATGTCTACGAAATTTTTGATAAGGCATTGTTGGGTCTCATTCCGTTGCTATATTTGCTATCAGAGCCATGAGCGATGAGGGTAAGCTTCTATGAGGGTGCAAGTTCTATCAAGCATTGTCCAGCTTCTGTGAAGGTGGTTGGAGGTTTTTTTTTTTTGTATGGGGCAATGGTTGCAAAAGTAAAAGAAAAGTGTCACCTATGATAATTTTTTGCCCATTTATTGTAGTAAAGCTAGTGGGAAGAGGTGTGTTTGAAGCAAGTGGGAAGAGGTACATATTGAAAAAATCCTTTGCGATATTGTTTCATTTGTGGTTCACAGTTTGTGGAAAGCTATATTGTTTGATTTCCAATAAGGTACTGTTGATTGTTTCAAATTTCGATAAGTTATTGTTGAGAAAACACTATATAGTTTGTAAAAATGAATATTATTTCATTTATGTTTCACGTTTTGTGTTTATGGTTTTGCATGGGTTTGTTATTGTGAATTTTTGTGGATTTCACTTTATGGCTTTCATTTTCTAGCTATGTTTGCAATGGAATAAAATTGTTAACATTATGCAATTTTTTGCAGGCTTCAAGAAACAAGGCAATGTAGAGAAAGCTAGTGAGAAGAGGTTTGTTTTAAGCAAGTAGGAAGAGGTGCATATCGAAAAAAACCTTTGCAATATTGTTTCATTTGTGTTTCGCAATTTGTGGTAGGCTATATTGTCTGATTTTTGATAAGGTACTATTGATTATTTCAAATTTTAATACGGTGTTGTTGAGAAAATACTATATTATTTGTAAAAATGAATATTGTTTGGTTTATGGTATGTGTTTTGTGGCTATGGTTTTGCATGGGTTTGTAACTATGAATTTTTGTGTTTTGTGGATTTCTCTATCTAGGTCGGTGTTCAAACCAATATTGTTTGAATTATGGCTTTCATTTTGTGGTTATAGTTGCAACAGAATAAAATAGTTAATGTTATACATTTTATGTTTGATTCCATTGGGCATTGTTGATTATTGTTCTCTGGCTTAGGCTATATTGTTTCATTTTTGAAAAGGTGTTGTTGAAAAGGCTATATTGTTTCAATTTTCAATAAGGTTCTATTGAGAAAAGAGTATATTTTTTCATGGGTTTGTTACTATGAATTTTTTGTGGGTTTCTCTTTATGGCTTCTGTTTTGTGGCTATCTTTGTAATGGAATAAAATTGTTGACATTATGCAGTTTTTGTCTATTGTTGTTGTCTAGCTTGGGCTATATTGTCTCATTTTCAATAAGGTGTTGTTGAAAAGGCTATATTGTTTCAATTTTTGATAAGGTGTTGTTGAGAAATACTATATTTTTTGTTAAAAGAAATATTGTTTCATTTATGGTTGGTGTTTCTTGGCTATGGTTTTGTGGGTTTCTCTATCTAGGGCATCGTTGAAACCAATATTGTTTGATTTATGGCTTTTATTTTATGTTTATGGTTGCAACAAAATAAAATAGTTAATGTTATACAGTTTATGTTTGATTCCATTAGGCATTGTTAATTATTGTTCTCTAACTTAGGCTATATTGTTTCATTTTTTATAAGGTGTTGTTGAAAAGGCTATATTGTTTCAATTTTCGATAAGGTTCTGTTGAGAAAAGAGTATATTTTTTGATAGGTTTGTTACTGTGAATTTTTGATAAGGTGTTGTTGAAAAGACTATATTGTTTCAATTTTTTATAAGGTTTTATTGAGAAAAAGTATATTTTTGCATCATGGGTTTGTTACTATGAATTTTTGTGCGTTTCTCTTTATGGATTTTGTTTTGGGGCTATGTTTGGAAACAAAATAAAATTGTTAACTTTATGTAGTTTTTGTCAATTTTTGTTGTCTAGCTTGAGCTATATTGTCTCATTTTTGATAAGGTGTTGTTAAAAAGGCTATATTGTTTCAACTTTTGTTACTTGGCATTGTTGAGAAAAGACTATATTGTTTGTTAAAAGCAATATTGTTTCGTTTATGGTTGGCATTTTGTGGCTATGGTTTTGTGGGTTTCTCCATTTGGGTCACTATTGAAACCAATATTGTTTGATTTATGGCTTTCGTTTGGTGGTTATGGTAGCAACGAAATAAAATAGTTAATGTTATACAAAATTTTTTTTATTCCATTAGGCATTGTTGATTATCGTTTTCTAGGTTAGGCGATATTGTTTCATTTTTGATAAGGTGCTATTGAAAAGGCTATATTGTTTCAATTTTCAATAAGATGTTGTTGAAAAGGCTATATTGTTTCAATTTTCGATAAGGTTCTATTGAGAAAAGAGTATATTTTTGTGTGGGTTTGTTACTATTATTTTTTGTGGGTTTCTTTTTATGGCTTCTGTTTTCTAGCTATGTTTGCAACAAAATAAAATTGTTAATATTATGGGTATATGTAGGATCATCATGTAAAACATAGGCCCTTAAGTGGCAAGATTTTTAGAAAAATCAAAGTTAGGAAACTTGATGTAAAAATTTGAATAAGTTATCTATATTATTTCAAAAATATGTAAGAATAAAATCTATAGAAAATTGAATGTAGTTTCTAAACTACTAGGTTTGTTTAAAAATATATATATATTTGGTGAAAATTTGAAATTTCAATGCAAGTAAGTACTTAAATTTCAGGGAAAAAATAAGAACTAGGTGTTTGTCCGACCACCTTAACCACAATAAAATGATAATTTTTTTTTATAAGATTTCAGATATAAGTAGAGGACTCATGTCTGATGTGATGCATATTTTTTGTAATTTTTTTCAAGTAAATAATTAATTATTTTTTTAATACAAATTTTTAAAAAATATGAAAATTCATATGTCGACCACTTAACTTAGTCAAAACTCTGAAATTCATTTTTTAATCCTATAGTATGTGAAGTATAGAATGTGATGCATGTTTTGGATTCAAAAAATATAATATCATTTTGAAAGCTATATATATTTTCAATCACCTATCAATCGACTTTAGTTGTAATTTGAATAGAAAATGAATAATAATTACTTATTAAATTCAAAGTAAAGGCATAATTTATATTGGTGGAAGCTAAGAATCTCCTCTAAAACCCTTTTCATTTCATTAATTTTGGGTAAAAAAAGAGACCACATACCCATCATATTGCCACTTTTGGCCCATCATGATCCTGCACATACCCTTATATAGTTTTGTGTAGTGTCCTCCAGTTCTGACATACTGTTAGATTTGATTCTGTTTGTTAGATTACTTTCATACTATGTTGTTTCTGTTCAGAGGAGATTCTAGATACTATGCTGTTTGAATTTTGCGGATGATACATTGACATCCTGGTTATTTGATTATGTGGTTCGAGGATACTGTGATAGTTTCATTCATGATATAGCTTATTGGTATGATTATTGCTTATGTTATCATGTTGATATGATTGATCTTGCTCGTTTGTGTCGATGGATAAGACAGTGTAGCATTACTCATTCGTGAGTACCCTGCTACGCTGCAATTCTTATTCACGGCGTGTTTTCTAACATGAGATTATATATATACATGTTTTTAACTTTGATGTTTTTTCCTGCAGACACAGGTACCGGGTAACAGCTCCACCTGCTTGTCAGGTCTGAGTGAACCCTAATCCATTATTAATATGTTGTCGGAGGTATTGACAGGTCCGTTTTAACCATCGTTCATTTTCGAACGAGTATCTCTGTGTTTCCCAGTGTAGCCCAATTTGTCTTGTCATGTTCAAATGTATATTGTTTTGTGTTTGCGTATTTAATATCGATTTTATTAAATGTTTATTAATGTTTATGTCAACGTTTGTGATTTAATTTATTAAGTTAAATTACATATGTTGTTGAATTTATCAGTGAAAGTTAATTCTTTGCAATGTGTTAATTAAAATAATATTATTGTTGTTTTAATTGTGCAAATTGAATTGTGTGAAAAAGATATTTTTAAAACAAGATATTTTCGAAGAGATAAGAATCTTTGATTATCAGTTAAAGGTCTGTTATGATATTTTTGAAGAATTAGATGAATTGAAAGAGTTATTTTCAATGCAAATTGAATTGCCAGTTAAGTTTTGTGATGAAAAGTGGAATTGCATGAGTTTATAGTGGTTTTAGATTTTGGGAATTTGTGCACACATTCACAGGAAGAATTTGGATGGCAGCAGTTTTTAGCAAATTTTAGCACAGCCATTGTTTGAGAAGAATTTTCTGAAGGACCTTGTATTGAAGCGTAATTTTGAAGCTGAGATCATTGCATATCCATCATTGAAATCGGGTGATTTGATTTGGGGTTTGACAAAAGTTTTGAAAGATCGTTTATCAATCAGTTTTCTAGATTCTACAGGTTCTCTTCTTGAATTCTTTCTCTTGTGTTGAAAATTCTGGAAAATTAACTGTAGCTATTATTGATTCATGAGAGAATTCATTTTACTGAACCTGCACATGCAATAGAGATTAATTAGACAAAGTAAAGAAAAATATTTGAAAGAAATAGAATAAAATTAGATGTAAAGTCATATTCTGGTACCTATGCTTGAATGGTCTATTCTCCTGCTGCATTTAAAATTTTTCTGCCATACGAGTTTAGACCCAGCCGACAGAAAATTAGAATAATTACCTTCTGTAAATAATAGGTGTCGACAGTTTTGAGTGTTATTTATTTGTTATACTGTTTCTGGAAAAGGCGTATTATTTTTCTGTTATATTCCGGATTGATGATGGCGGATTCAAACTCGTGATAAACAGAATCTTTCTTTCTATCAATCTGCGCCCAGTTCAATCAAGTTTGTGTCTGAACATTTGATAAATATTTTTTATAGCCATCACGTTCGAAATTTAAAAGCTGAATATATGATATAACCCCCTTTTGCTTAAGCTCGCGCCAGCCTATTCTTTTTTTTTAGTGGTTCATGCTGCATCAGCTGTGAATAGAAGAATAAATCTATATGCCTGAAAACGCAATATTTTGTGTAGCATGTTGTTTTCTTCTTTCCCAGCGTTTATGGTAGAAATGGC
This sequence comes from Sequoia sempervirens, assembly GCA_007258455.2. Taxonomy (NCBI): domain Eukaryota; kingdom Viridiplantae; phylum Streptophyta; class Pinopsida; order Cupressales; family Cupressaceae; genus Sequoia; species Sequoia sempervirens. The sequence continues at coordinate 9,138 of VDFB02076734.1, read as the reverse complement.
AAATAAATTTCTCTGCTGATATCTTTCAAGCCATATCTATTTAATATGTTAAGCCTTGCCTGAGATTGTGCGTGTCCATCAAGTCTGTACTTTGAACGCCGACTCATTTCTTTTGATTAGACATTGAATGTAACATTTTTCTGCATTGGATATTTTCAAATTACCTTGTGTTGTGGCGCGTGCACCTGCTGTTAGGGCGTGGGTTCTCTGTAGAAACTGAAACTTAGATTAAAGCATTTACCCAGTTATATAGATTATTGTATCATCTTCAAAGAGGCGTAGAATCTTCTTAAGCTACATGGAAATCTACGAGATCAAAATTCTTTTGAAAGTTGTATATCTCCTTTCAAGGCGTGAAATCTGTCAAACTGTGTTAGATATACCTGCATGCATAATGCTTTACCAGCAGATTTACATAATTATTGAAACCTTCAATTGTTAAGTTTTGATCTTGAAAGGGATTCATCAAGTTCTTTCCTGCAACAGTTACTTGCATTGAATGCATGCAGTCTTCTTTCATACTCATAGATGTGTTATTTATTTAGGAGCTTATATTTGTCCTTAGTTCAGTTCGCCATGCATGCATAAATCGGATTCTTTTTTTTTAAATAAAAAAAAAATAAAAAATCTTGTTTTATAACTTATCTAATGTTAGATATTAATTATATACAAGTATAGTTAAGTGTAGTTCTGTTTTATAAGTAATAATGTATCTTATATTTTATTTTATATTCAAGGTAATTGTAGTATAAAATATTAAGAATTTATATTGTTATTATGTAAAGTTAGTATATACAATTCTTGAAAAATTATTTGAAATATAACAATGTCTATGGATTATTTGTAATATAAATTCTTTATTTAATGAAATTAGTTAAGTGTGATGGTCAGTGGTATTCACACGACATTAAAAAGTTTATTTCTATTTTATCAAAACTAGCGAAGTAAAAATTTGTATTATAAACTCAATACAATTCAGTTTATGATCATCTCTATAGTTCTTTTATAAGGAATTTGAATTCTTGAAGATTGATTTATGGTAAAAGTTGGTTGTGTATACATTCGTAACATTAGTGATGTATGTTTCATTTCCGTATAGTCTAGGAGAGTTAAAAAAAAAAAAAACACATTGACAAGATTATTAATTTCTAAACTATGTTGCTCAATCGTGATGATTATTTATTTGAGGGTATAGTTTTGTACCATTTTGTGGTTTTCGAAGTGACAACCTAGAGATTGTGATTGCCTCTAGTGAAGGATGTAACCATTCTAGTTTTGATTTATGTGTTTGATAGCATCCCCAAGACTGATTTTAAGTTGAGTCATGATTTAGAGAGAGTGGCTTACGTTAGGGGCCGAAATCCTATAGTGATTGTCTGGGTAACCTAACGTAGGTGAGTTAATTAAGTGATAACCTAACTAATATTTTAGGGGTTGGGTAGTTCTAAACACTAAATCAGATAAAGATATGCCTCGCCTACTTCTTAACGCTCGTTTAGGTTGAGAAAAGGCTGAGAAGGCCTGGAATGGCAAGTCGCCATCTTGTCCTCTTGAAAGATGTAACGACGCCGCATTAGTCTGCATAGGGGCCGGGAATCGGTAGAGACTGCCAGGGTAACTCTTGGTGAGGGCCGGTAGTCTAGGAAGATTCGCCAGGGTAACCTATCCTGACAATGCGATGACACTCTCTTAGTCTATTTCATGATGGTGTTTCTTTTGTTGAGATTTCATTTTAATGTGACTTGATACTGTGATTTCATGCATTTTGATTGTAAACGTTATGTCGTATAGTGAATTGTAAACCCCGTATAGTGATGTTCTGTTTGCTTTGTTTGTGGACCTGTCAGTATCTCCTAGCACGGAGGGAGTGGACCTTTGGGTTCCACGTGGTCGGGAGGTAACCGTGCTACACCTATCTTATAATTTTTCTTGCAGATGATCCTAAGCTCGCAGCAGATTCCAGTTACTATTTTGTTCGTGACTGAGGATGCAGAGCTTGTTCGTGGATTTTGTACCAGATCCCTTTTGAACACATAATGTTTTGTAAACTTACCTCTTGTGTAAGAGAGTACAGATTGTACCATCTTTGATGTATGGAGATTCCTTGAAATCTCGTTTTGTGTAAAATGGACATTTGAGATATTTTATTGTATGAAATTTTATAAACAGAATCTTACATGAAATCAAATTTGTAATTTTGCTAATGATCAATGTGTTTAGTTAACTTGTTAAATTTATGTAACAACGTCTTAGATACTTTATAACTTATGTATTGACATTAAAAAAAAAAAAAATCTGTTAACTTTGTACTTGCTCTTTGTTATATTGTAACTAAGTCGGGGCGTTACAGATTGGTATCAGAGCCAAGTTCTAACACTGGGTGCTCTGGTTAAATGAGTCCATTAGGTTGTTTAGTACATTAGACTTGGTTGTTGTGTTTTCCATTTGTTTTGTTTGTCTTATAACAAGATTTGTCTTGTTTTGTGTGTAGGATCATGCCTAGGCATCGTGTTAGAGGTCGTGGTCGAGGCCGTGGTGGTGGCCGTGGGCCAAGCCGCCAGGTTACTCCCCCTCCGAGCCCTCATCAGAGTGATCAGGCAGAACATTTGGGACCACAGTTGGATCAGGGTAATGAGGCACAGGTTCCAGAACAGTCAGTGGTAGAGGGGTCACAGTTACGCCCTTTACTTGAGGAGGTCCTAGCTCGACTTGGACCTAGACAGGAAGTGGTACAGGAAGTGAATAGAGAACGTGATAGATCTCCGAGGAGAGTTGATGATTCAGTGCAGCAGGATGCTATTATTGCAGGTCACATGCAAGATTTGTTGAGGGCACGCCTTCCTACATTTGATGGATCTGGTGGAGGTTTAGAGGCAGAGACTTGGTTGCTTGATTTGGGACGATGCTTTGCAATGCATCCTTATGGCAGCAATACCCGTGCTCGTTGCGCCATAATGCATCTGAGAGGCTTTGCCTCTACTTGGTGGCGATTGGAGGAGCAGAAGCTCCATCTAGAGATTGGTGCAGTCTCATGGGATATGTTCCTGGAGAGGTTTAGAGCACGTTTCCTGTCTGAACATTGGAGGCAGCGACGTGCGGATGAGTTTCATGATCTTCGTCAGATGGCTATGTCCGTGGAACAGTTTGAGCGCAGGTTTTATGAGCTCAAGCAATATGCAGGGATTATGGATGATGAGGCAATGTTAGTGCAGCACTTCATCAGGGGTTTAAATGCTCGTATTAGTGGTGGAGTCAGAGTCTTCGAGTCGAAGACTATGGAGGTTGCTGTGGAGAAGGCACGGATAGTGGAAGAGAACCTCGCTATGGCTTTGGGTGGACACACTGGAGTACAGATAGGCAGTGCTCCTGTTTCTGGTTTTGGTCAGCGTGGAGGTCAGTATCAGACAGGTGGTTCCTCTAGGAATCAACAGGCACCCACTAAGGGTGGACAACAACAACGCAATCAACAAAAGAATAAAAATTCACAGAACCAGCAAAGTAATAATTCTCAATCAGGAAGGAACCGCAATTGGTGGCGCAATAAGCGCAATCCGCAGAACTAGCCAATTCAGAGTGCTCAGTCGACAGTGAGTCGAGGTAGTTATCAGCAATCCAATGCACCTTCGGGTGGCAGAGGGTTTGGCAGAGGCACTGGATGTTTCTCGTGTGGACAGCAGGGACATATTGCTAGGCAGTGTCCTATGCGAGGTACGTCAGGTTATGGACAGCGACCGGCAGCATCAGAGCCGATAGTTGGTGATGTAGGTCGTACTCATACAGTGTTTGCTGCGGTAAATAACCGCTAAGCGGATCATCAGAACACAGTGGTTGAATCTTCAGGTCAGTTACAGGGTATTGATGTTAATATTCTATTTGATTCTGGTGCTACAGATTCTTTTATTTCACCTTCTATAGTTGAGCGTTGTGGACTTGTGGCCGTAAAGCAAGGCGATAGGTGGCAGGTGGAATTTGCTTCTGGGGCTAAAGTAGCAGTTGAATCCCTTGTCCGCAATTGTGGACTTAGAATTGGATCATTGACTACTTCCGTAGATCTTCGAGTCACACCTTTAGGGTCATATGACATTGTTTTGGGAATGGATTGGTTAGGAACTCATCATGCAGTGATTGACTGTCGCCAGAAGACAGTACGTTGCATTAATGATGATGGTACAGAGGTTAAGATTGTTGGTGTTCAGAGACCCATTTCTTTGCGGATAATTTCTGCGATGCAGTTGAAGAGATGCCTTCATCAGGGATGTCAGTTGTTTGCGACAACGGTGAGTGACTTGGATTCTGGTGAAAGTCAAGAGATATCACTTGATGATCACCCCATTCTTAGGGAATTCGCTGATGTTTTTCCTAGTGATATTCCTGGTATGCCACCGAAGCGTGACATAGACTTCAGAGTTGATTTAGTTCCTGGAGCAGAACCCATCTCTCGTGCTCCATATAGAATGACTACACAGGAATTGGAGGAGCTTCGTATTCAGTTGGAGGAACTCTTGGCAAAGGGTTTTATTCGTCCGAGTGTTTCCCCTTGGGGAGCACCTGTTATCTTCGTGAAGAAGAAGGATGGATCTCTCAGATTGTGTATTGACTATCGTCAATTGAATAAGGTAACAATTAAGAATAGGTATCCATTACCCAGGATTGATGACCTTTTTGATCAGATCAAGGGAGCAACTGTATTTTCTAAGATTGATTTGAAATCTGGTTACCATCAGTTGCGAATTGCAGAAGATGATATTCATAAAACGGCATTCCGAACTCGATACGGACACTATGAGTTCACAGTGGTACCGTTTGGGTTAACGAATGCACCATCAGTGTTCATGAGTCTGATGAATGGGGTGTTTCGCACCTATCTTGATCGATTTGTTCTCGTGTTTCTCGATGATATTTTGATATATTCGAGAAATATGCAAGAACATGAAGAGCATTTGAGACAAGTTCTACAGTGTTTGAGGGAGAACCAATTGTTTGGAAATTTGAAGAAATGTGAATTCTTCAAAACTGAGGTGAAATACCTTGGACATGTGATTTCTGGAGAGGGAATAGCTGTGGATCCTGCAAAGATTCAAGCTATCATTGATTGGCCCGTACCTAAAAATGTTTCTGAGGTTCGTAGTTTCATGGGTCTTGCTGGTTATTACAGACGATTTGTTCAGGGGTTTTCTAGGATTGGACACCCCATTACTTCTCTTCAGAGGAAAGGGAAGAAATTCATTTGGACAGATCAATGTCAATTGGCTTTTCAGATACTTAAGGATAAGCTGACTAGTGCATCTATCTTAGCAGTTCCTGATCCTGCTAAAGATTTTGTTGTTTGCACGGACACTTCTTTGGAAGGTTTAGGAGTTGTATTGATGCAGGATGGACGAGTGATTGCTTATGAGTCTCGCAAACTCAAGGATCACGAAAAGAATTACCCCACACATGATTTAGAGCTCGCTGCAGTTGTTCATGCTCTAGTTCGTTGGAGACATTTCTTGTTAGGGCATCGTTTTGAACTTCATTGTGATCACCGCAGTCTGCAGTATATATTTACACAGCCTAATCTGAATGCTAGGCAGAGACGGTGGATGGAGTTCCTTTGCGAATATGATTTTGAGGTAAAATATGTTCAGGGTAAGGAGAATGTAGTGGCAGACGCCCTTAGTCGGCGAAGACATGAGATTTCAGCTGTGACCCTAGGAGTTGAGTTGAGGAGTCAGATATTGGCCGCTCTTCCTTCTGATAGATTATATCAGGAAGTGAAGATGGAAATTGATTCAAATAGACCCTTGGAGGGAAGGTTTTCAGGATATGCAATTGAGATAGATGGTTTGTTGCGACATCTGGGTCGTATCTATGTACCACCTACTGAGAATCTTCGCACTCTTATTTTGACAGAGGCACATCGAGCTCCTTACTCAGCTCATCCTGGAGTCAAGAAGATGTATGCAGATCTTCGACAGTTATATTTTTGGCCTGGTATGAAGCGTGACATTGCTGACTTTGTATCGAGATGCCTTGAATGCCAGAGAGTCAAAGCGGAGCATCAACATCCTGCTGGTTTGTTGCAGCCACATCTCATTCCTGAGTGGAAATGGGATGTTATATCAGTTGATTTTATTGTTAGATTACCTACGTCATTACGTCGACATGATGCCATCATGGTTACTGTTGACAGATTGACAAAGGTAGCTCATTTTTCACCAGTTCGGTCATCTTACAATGCTTCCTCTGTGGCCAGAATTTTCATGGAGGATATAGTACGATTGCATGGGATTCCACGTAGAATCATTTCAGATAGGGATCTTGTATTTACTTCAGCTTTATGGACTTCATTGCAGCATGCTTTAGGTACGCAGTTGAATTTTAGTTCAGCTTATCATCTTGAGACTGATGGTCAGACAGAGAGAGTCAATCAGATTCTCGAAGATATGCTCAGAATGTATGTGATGGATCGACAGTCTCATTGGGAGGACTATTTATACTTAGTGGAATTCGCCTATAACAATGGTTATCAGAGTTCCATAGGTATGCCTCCATTTCAGGCACTATATGGACGTCCTTGTCGTACACCATTGAGTTGGGATCGACTTGAGGATAGAGTTCTACTTGGTCCAGAGATGCTTCGTGATATGGAGCAACAGGTAGATCGTATTAGAGAGCACTTGGTAGCAGCACAGGATAGACAGAAGAAGTATGCCGATGCGCATAGGGTGGATAGACAGTTTTCAGTTGGAGACAGGGTTTTTCTTCGAGTTCGTCCGCGCAAGAGTCCAATCCGTTATGGAAAAGGCTCTAAGCTTGCACCTCATTTTGTGGGACCATTCAAGATTCTTGAGAGGATTGGTCCTGTGGCATATCGACTTGCTTTACCACCCAGTCTATCACGCATTCATGATGTCTTTCATGTATCTGTTCTTCGACCTTATCATCCTGACATTTCACATGTACTCGATTGGAATGCATTACAGGTAGAGGATAGGCAGCTGGCTTTGGAGCCCGTGGGCATTCTTCAGCGTCGGAAGCTCGCCCTCAGGGGTCGAGACATTGATCAGGTGAGGGTCCAATGGGATCCTAGTGATGAGGCATCAGCTACTTGGGAGGATGCGACACGTATGCATGAGCTTTATCCATATTTGTTTGCAGGCTTCCAGGAGTAAGCCTTATCCTAGGGGGGGAGGATGTAGTGTCCCTCCAGTTCTGACATACTGTTAGATTTGATTCTGTTTGTTAGATTACTTTCATACTATGTTGTTTCTGTTCAGAGGAGATTCTAGATACTATGCTGTTTGAATTTTGCGGATGATACATTGACATCCTGGTTATTTGATTATGTGGTTCGAGGATACTGTGATAGTTTCATTCATGATATAGCTTATTGGTATGATTATTGCTTATGTTATCATGTTGATATGATTTATCTTGCTCATTTGTGTCGATGGATAAGACAGTGTAGCATTACTCATTCGTGAGTACCCTGCTACGCTGCAATTCTTATTCACGGCGTGTTTTCTAACATGAGATTATATATATACATGTTTTTAACTTTGATGTTTTTTCCTGCAGACACAGGTACCGGGTAACAGCTCCACCTGCTTGTCAGGTCTGAGTGAACCCTAATCCATTATTAATATGTTGTCGGAGGTATTGACAGGTCCGTTTTAACCATCGTTCATTTTCGAACGAGTATCTCTGTGTTTCCCAGTGTAGCCCAATTTGTCTTGTCATGTTCAAATGTATATTGTTTTGTGTTTGCGTATTTAATATCGATTTTATTAAATGTTTATTAATGTTTATGTCAACGTTTGTGATTTAATTTATTAAGTTAAATTACATATGTTGTTGAATTTATCAGTGAAAGTTAATTCTTTGCAATGTGTTAATTAAAATAATATTATTGTTGTTTTAATTGTGCAAATTGAATTGTGTGAAAAAGATATTTTTAAAACAAGATATTTTCGAAGAGATAAGAATCTTTGATTATCAGTTAAAGGTCTGTTATGATATTTTTGAAGAATTAGATGAATTGAAAGAGTTATTTTCAATGCAAATTGAATTGCCAGTTAAGTTTTGTGATGAAAAGTGGAATTGCATGAGTTTATAGTGGTTTTAGATTTTGGGAATTTGTGCACACATTCACAGGAAGAATTTGGATGGCAGCAGTTTTTAGCAAATTTTAGCACAGCCATTGTTTGAGAAGAATTTTCTGAAGGACCTTGTATTGAAGCGTAATTTTGAAGCTGAGATCATTGCATATCCATCATTGAAATCGGGTGATTTGATTTGGGGTTTGACAAAAGTTTTGAAAGATCGTTTATCAATCAGTTTTCGAGATTATACAGGTTCTCTTCTTGAATTCTTTTTCTTGTGTTGAAAATTCTGGAAAATTAACTGTAGCTATTATTGATTCATGAGAGAATTCATTTTACTGAACCTGCACATGCAATAGAGATTAATTAGACAAAGTAAAGAAAAATATTTGAAAGAAATAGAATAAAATTAGATGTAAAGTCATATTCTGGTACTTATGCTTGAATGGTCTATTCTCCTGCTGCATTTAAAATTTTTCTGCCATACGAGTTTAGACCCAGCCGACAGAAAATTAGAATAATTACCTTCTGTAAATAATAGGTGTCGACAGTTTTGAGTGTTATTTATTTGTGTACCAAGAAAATAGATATCATATAAACCTTTGTTATACCGTTTCTGGAAAAGGCGTATTATTTTTTTGTTATATTCTGGATTGATGATGGCGGATTCAAACTCGTGATAAACATAATCTTTCTTTCTATCAATCTGCGCCCAGTTCAATCAAGTTTGTGTCTGAACATTTGATAAATTTTTTTATAGCCATCACGTTCGAAATTTAAAAGCTGAATATATGATATAACCCCCTTTTTCTTAAGCTCGCGCCAGCCTATTCTTTTTTTTTAGTGTTTCATGCTGCATCAGCTGTGAATAGAAGAATAAATCTATATGCCTGAAACGCAATATTTTGTGTAGCATGTTGTTTTCTTCTTTCCCAGCGTTTATGGTAGAAATGGCAAATAAATTTCTCTGCTGATATCTTTCAAGCCATATCTATTTAATATGTTAAGCCTTGCCTGAGATTGTGCGTGTCCATCAAGTCTGTACTTTGAACGC